>JAULBU010052337.1:0-12653 GCA_032358235.1 Odonthalia washingtoniensis | reverse complement strand
CTCTTGAATTTAGGCATTCAGTTCCGGGAACACAGACGTCGTTATTATTTTGCTCGATTTTTGCATCCTGATTGCTGGGTTCCACTGTAAGTCGGGGGCTATTTGGTATGATATGAGCGATGTCACTCAATGTTCGCCACTGTCCCTTCGACTGATCTCACGGCCGTTGTACAGGACTATTCAGGCGTTGGGTCGCTTATGTTGCGAGACAATGGCGATCCTGGATGCGCGATGGGCCTAGTGTGGGTCATGGGATAGGTTGACGCTTCACTAGATGGTTACACACGTAGGTTTCTGTACTGTGATCTTATTGACGTTGTTGTCTGATACTACCTTCTTATGGGATTCGGCGGCGGTGGTTAAGTCGTTGCCTTTGGTTGGTTGTAGTATAGTTTATTAAATCGGTAACTCGTTTTGTTTATTCATCGTCGCTTCCGGTATCAAGATATTATATATATATGTCGGCCTGGCCTCTGAAGTTTCTTCACAAGTGTACTCTAGATTGAAACTGTATTAGGTACGTCTTATCCGTAATTCTAATCAATAGTAATTCCTATTCCGGGCTTTGATTGCACACGTGTCCTGCTAATTTTTCTCTTTTCTTCTGTATTCGTTATCACACTTGATACTCTGTGGATCTGTATTGTCACTGGACATTAATGTGCTCTATGTTTCACATCCCTATTCTTTTGCCATATCTTTTCTCGTTATCCCATTTGTTTTTCCTTTATCCCACATCTTTTTCGTTATCATACCTCTGTCCTACAATTTTCCGGTTATCATACCCTTAACCTGCCACTTTTCGTTATCATACCTTTATCCTACCACTTTTCACTTATCATACCTTTTCTCCGTTATCACACCTCTTTTGTTATATGATTACTTCCTCACTTGTCCGCGTTGTCTCCCTCCTATTTATATGCCATCCCTATCGTAGCCCGGCATCTTTATGTTTCACCGTACTTAAAACAGTCGCTTGAAATTAAGAATCAACAGCAGACTTGTCTGATCTATTTCGACGACGTTATTATGTAAACAAAGTGGGTAAAGAAACAGATCAAGCATGTGGCCGAAATCTTAACTTGCTACGCAGCAGCCGGTGTCACCTTTAAAATCAAGAAGTGTCGATTCTGACCATAATCGATGGCAACGGCGAGCGTTCTGGTGAATAACGGTGATAGTGGGAAGACGGAGAGGATTAATAACGGTGATAGCTGGGAGGACGGAGAGGGTGAATCGCAGTAGAGTTAGTAGATATGGGATGACGAACACGAAGAGTCCCTGATCTCTGGGACGGTGGAAAGGGTGAATGACAGTAGAGTTGGGAGTGTTGGAATAACAAAGAGGCAGAAAGAAAAAGGGCCGAAAGCGAGGAAGCAACGGGACCCTGCAGGGAAGGAAAGAAGGAGCGGCGATGGTGATATGATAAGGTAAAAAGAGGCGACAAGCCACGAACCAAAAGGGATGACATAAGAGGATAAAATATAAACATGACGGTATGGAAGGGTAACTGATTAAAACAGAACCCACGCGCTAACACGGCGAAAGGAAAGGGTGGTGCAATTAGCTACGATCACTCTAAAATATACACGTAGACGAAACGTAAAGCGACTAAACAGTGTTCATAAGCATGACACTGTATACAAGGGGAAACACACACTAAGGAGAGATCAATAGTACTGTACAAGACATGCGCACCAAAACCCACTGCAGTCCCTATGTAGTTAACGCATATACAATCAGGTTCAATCTATTTCCTACTGCAGCACGGCAGTGATTACATACTGTATGTAAAGTACACGTGTACTATTTACAGATCCCGACCGACACCATAATTAGAACGACGTCCACTTCCCATGCTTTCTCTCCCCGATTCATCTCCCAATTTAATTTAGACGTTAAAATATATATATCCCATCCCCAGGGAGGATGGCAAGGATTAAACAAAAAAGTTGACATTTGTAAAATCCCCCGGCCACAGTACAGTGCATAAAAACCCTGACATCTTCGAGAAATTGATTGAAAATATAGAGAAGAGATATCTGACCTCACAAGAGCCCTAGGATAGGCTAACACCATTCGATAGGAGTAATGTGACCCCCACGTGTAAAAGAATGCATCTCGTCTCTGTCGACGTCTGCTTACAGAGTCTACGAAGGCACATTATGTCTTTGATCCGGGCTACCCGAAAGGCTACCTAACCGTAGCGAAGTTGACCCTGGTCAACCGCTCTTCTCTGAACCGCGGAACTCACATTGATACTACATCCAGCATTCTCTAATCGCATCGTTCACTCTTCTTACCAATTAAAGGACTTCCAAACTTCGCTCTCGACCGTTGCTCTTTTTCGACAACAAGTGACATTTTTCACCTACAAATACTGTCGAGTTCCTCGGTCAATTCATCAAATCAGTGGAACTGGAAATGTATCGAGCAAACGCGAAGTCCATCCGGAAATCCGATCCACCAAAGTCAAAAATAAAATTACGATCCTTCCTCGGACCTTGCAACATCTACAGACAGTTCATACAAAACTTCACCAACACAGCGTCAAAACTTAACTAACTGTTGATGCAAAATATCCCCGACTCATTGGAATTGAATAAAGAACAGATCCAATTCTTTCAATTTTTGATACAGGGCGTTTGCACCCCGCCGATACTGCCTTTACATCAATTAAACCTCCCTTGTTCCAATTTTACGGACGCAAGAAACTACCGAGTAGGCCCTACACTCTTCCAAACCCATCCAGATGTGTAACGAAGACCTATCGGGTAGTCCCCTTCCTTTAACCAAGCAGAGAAGAGATACTCAGAAACTGAAAGAGCATGTCTCGCCGTCTTATGGGTTCAAAAATACTCCATACATACCTTCTTCAAGAGAAGTTCATTGTTTACATAGAACATGCCGCGCTTGGCTGGTTGCTAACAATTGCTGACCCATCAGGCTGACTCATGTGATGGCGGTTACAACTCGCTGTAATTCGGTTTCCACGAAAAGTACAACGCTGTTAAGACGAACATGCAATCAGACACATTACCTCTTTTTCGAACATCCGCAGGGGCAATTTCGGACGACGCTGAAGACCTCCCGAATTTCACCATTTAAGAGGATCATCACACTAACAAGGAGACATCTTTCCTGTCGTTCGAAAATTTCTACCCACATTTCCTTGACGACGATCAGCAACTGGACGAAAAAGATTTATATGACTTTTCCGCGGGCGCGGTGTGCGAAACCTTACCAGGTCCAATACAATCAGATCCGTTATTCCAATAAATCTCCACAGAGGATCTCATCATACCGCCACAATCGGACGCCTTCCGTCACAGTATTGTTTGACGGTCAAACAATACTGTCGAATCGCGTAAGCGATGGAGAAGAGGGGCGGGCGGTGTGTGTGTAATATGAGGATGAAGGAGGAGGTTTAGAGGAGGAAGGCGGTTGATGAAAAACGGCAGAGGATCGAGAGGATGGGAAGGATGAGGACACCGGCGGATGAAGGAGGATGAGGATGAAGGAGCGAATGACCAAGGGTGAGGATGATGGAGCAGGTAAGAAGCATGAAGATAACAAGGATAATAATGACGGATGATGAATGATGATGAAGGCGGGCGACGAAGGAATAGACGATGAGATTGGTGAAGATGTAATTGACGACACGCGGAACGGATGCAGAAGTCACATCAAATGATAACGGGAAGGATGTGGGTACACACAGGTACAAAAGTCGCAAAAAGGGATAAGGGGAAGCGGTGTCGTCACACTAAAAGTGTGTTGATAATAGAAGAGCATTTAGATGGCGAAAGTGGTAAATGAAATTGGCATGAAAGGGAACGGAGGTCGCTACACAAAAGGATGGTAAGAAAATACGACGAATATCAAAACCAATGTAAACTAGAATGGGCAAATGTGTAAGGTTACAGGAATACGAAGTACTGCAGACGGTGACGCTTGTTAGAACGGTACGTGTATACTTGGGATTGAAACTGTATACGATATACAGCAGGAACTCACACCACACCACACCAGAAACCACTGACACTGTACGAGAAAAGTCATCGTCACACAATACAGTATGGCTATTCTCTAATTGCACACTTCAAGTGAGAAAGTGTCGATGTAACCATTTACTGAAGAATTCGTGCTATGGACGTTGTGAAATGAAGAGCAACGGTAGAGTGACAGTGGATAAGAAGAGGGAGACGATAAAAGAAAATAAGATGATAAGAATTACGGCAAATGAAAACGGAATAAAAACAATGACGATAGATGAAGAAAGAGGATGATGACGGTGGGTAAGAAATGATAACGATCACGATCACGATACAAACGATGATGGAAAGAACATAACGACGATGAAGGTCATGATGAAATAAGGATGACGGTTACGCGATCAAGACAATGATATTTTCTCGACTATAGGTTAGCGGGAACCTGACGAGCATGGTTATTATAGGCAGCGATGATAAGGGGAAAATGTCCACGAAACAGAACGACAGAGCGAAAAATGCGAGAGATGGACGGCGCAAAGGAAGAAAGCGACGAATAACGGACTGCTGAAAATACGACAAAAGGCAAGAAGTGGTCAAAGACACCAGATTAAGAAATAGTCTTACAAGAAGCAAAGAAAGGCGCCAAAAAATATACAAGAAATTACAAGAAGACGGTAGGTACATGTTTTTGTAATTATCACGTATAGACAGATAGCCCAAATAACGCTGGGCTACACGAAGCAAAAAGGAGATCCCGAAACGTACTGGGTATACACGCGTAAGGGAAACGTACATTACTTTTTAACACCGTACAGTAACCGACAGTACGGATGCGACACACTGCCACATTGCCACGTGTGAAGAAGACGTGCGTACTCTCCTTCGAATTAGATAATTAGAACTCCTACTGTTTTTCCAGCCTACTGTAATATTCTATTACACGTGTTCGCTGATCACGACTCCATTACATAATGATGTGCTGGGACGAGATGTGAAACAAAACCGGATGGAGTTAGACACTAATAAACCAGACATCAGATCATCAAAATCATCGCGACGACATCTTCGAAGGACAGACAAGGACCAGTAAGGAGATATCCGAATTAACGACGCCCGGGCTGACTAACTATTCGACCTTGGAGCACAAGGAGACCTCACGACTCACATGCATGTACGACTCCTACTAGTTGCGATACCAGAACCTGTCGATGTTGACAGCATCGAGACCAAAGATTCGTGCGAAAGGATGGATGGTAAGACGGTAAGAAGAGGAAGGATGAGACGACGAATAAGATGACGGATGAGATGACGAGAAGAGAGATGACGTTAACCGTTAATAATGTAATGAACGAATGACGATGATGGTAGGATGATAGAATAGATGAGAAAGAATTGAGGGGAAGACACACACGTGTAAAAGGAAAAAGGATAGGATGAGTAAGATCGAGCTAAAAACACTCGACATAGGGATAAGTAGGAAGATGAACGAAGTCGGTAATAAGCCGGGCAGGGATGACCAAAGCGGACGGTTAAGGTGATGAGAAGAGTAATGTGTGGGTGGCGTAAAAGGCGGACGGTTAAGGTGACTACAAGAGTAATGTGTGGGTGGCGTGGAAGCGTAAAAGTATATTATACGATTCATAATGAATATAGTGTAACGTGAATAATTTCACGAAATCATACAGGCGAAAAAATCTAAAATCTCTATTGCACGAATTTGGAAAATTAGAAGTATTTGCTTTATCAATTTGGCCTCATATTAATAGAAATGCTATTACACGTATTTGGAAAAATTAGAAGAATCTGTTTTTCTAATTTGGCCTCATATTAATAGCAATTCTATTACACGTATGTGTATATCTCTTTTGCTTTATCCAGGTCGCATCCATTACTATTTTTTTAGCCACGCCTCGCGGGGGACAAAGCCAGAAAGTGAAAGGTAGACATTTTAGCGACAATACATCACCCCGACATTTTGAATTCTCAAAACCCGGAGCAGTGCCCCTGATCCATCTAGCAGACCAACACTACGCCTACAACGAACTAACAGTACATCAGTAGCGCAATAGGCGACTTAGCAGACGTCTTGTGAATTTGAACGAACGGAAATTCACGGAGCGATTAACAACTCTCCAGGCCTACCCTGTGCAACTATATTTAGCAGTATCATGATAGTAGACAAATCACCGCGCGCGGCCGAACCGTACACATCCTCTAATTGAATTTGCGCTTCAAGTCTGTAACCAACGGACTTTATTATTATTATTATTACGTCTAACACTATCTGACATAGCTAATTAACCCGTTATATCATTATTGTTTTGACTTGATAAAACCTTGAGGAAAGAACGACAAGTGCTTCATCGATTTGTAGGTAGACATCGACAAAACCGGTGAAGACACCCTGAGTGCCTTCGATACAGACCCGTAAAGTAATTCAATCATTATAGGGTACTGCGTCTCCCACAGCGTTCGACAGCGACTGCGGAGAATAGCCTACAACAGTGAATCTAATAAAGAATCCCAGACCCTCAGCGAAGATATACGTGTCAGGCTATCGATACTATTTTTTGACCAGATTCTCGTTTATTTGTGCAGTAGTCGACGGTTAACGGTTTCATTCCACAACACGGTTTGATATTTTGATCATTCAAATTAAATGAATTATCTAATTAGAACATTTTCACTTTTGGCTCCACACGTGTCACTTTATTATTTTAATTTTCGTCTTGTTGAGGTAGATATAAGCATCTACATTCAACAAGAATAGCTAATCATAAAAGAAGGATAGACATTAACAGAAAGGAAATCTACGATTCGAATCAATCGGACCTAACCAGCCCAATACAACCTGAGCAAGGAGACTCCATCAACCACACGCGCTAAGTAGGTAACGACTACGGTAGTAGAAAATGGCCCCTACCTGTACTTTACGTGCATCAACTAACCAGCTGCAACCCCAAGAGACGAGGAAGATTAGAAACATAGGCTTCGACCTGCAAACCCGTACCGACATCGCATTACCCAGGGTAAAAGGTCACGCCACGATTCCAAGAATCGCGGATCCCACGCTATGGACAATCGGACCCGTTCTGATACTTAATCCCTCCCAAAACCACCTGATTACACACTTTAATAAAAACTACTCGTAGCTAGAGCCCGTTTCGACAAATGCGTCAAAAACTTGATGACAGGATGGTGCTATTCTTCGGATTTAACGACGACGGATTGCTAATCTGGAAAGCTTAGAACGTACCTTAAATATTCATCCCTCATGCCTTGGAGGCACGAGTACTTCATGTTCACCACTACGCCAGACTCGGCGGGTGTTTAAACTAGACCTCAGATCACATGGTAGAAACACATACCCACACTAATTGGAACTTCCGACTAATGAATACACATCCGGCTTACACTCCCTTTTTCCTTGATTTACACTATTGGGATCACTACATTTGTACACGTATCCTCTGACCTACTATTTTATACCTTGATGTAATCTTCTGTCTCTTGTATCCGCTTTTGGTGTTCTTTTTCACTATAAGAACTCCACCAGCACCATTAACATTCTCCCTTTCTCTCTCACTTACGTATCTTCAACTCATTAAACTCTACGTGAAGAATTGATCCCGATCTATGTGTAGTCGCTCGGTCAACCAATAAGTCAACAAGGTTTGTATGGTTGCCAGCCTCGCACTCGTCCTAATTGTAACTCGCAACTGTAGTCAGTTAGCACTTTACTTTCCCCCACCTTTTCTGTTAGACATCGCTCCTTTCTTTGACCATTCTCCTAGTCCTCACCACTTACCTGACTCCTCGCTGTCTACTCTAACCTGCTCGCATTCAACCTCGTTAACTGCATATAGTTACTCTACAGTATCCACGCGTCATACGTTCCACCTCCGCACTTACAGCCACATAAAGTAATCTATAAATTGCACACCTAGTTCGCAATCACAGTACTGTACTACACACAACGTTGATTATACAACGTTGATTTTACAGGATAGTTCGATTGCGGTGTATACTTCGACAGCGGTCACCAACTGGATGATAATATACCAGATAATAAGCCATCACATGTACTGGCCGGCATGCGCAGTCGATTGCTACGCTACGGAACGGTGATGTCCAACTTGTACCCGCAACCGCAATAAACTGCGTAAGAATTCAACGGAGCTTTAACTATTTCTGGCAGAAGTGCAACTCGAGTCCGTTACCATTGACGTCTAGGGTGAACTCATCAAAATGGCACGTGGCAAACAGTATATACTGCCAATATCAGACCGCTTCACGAAGCTAACCAAGACCTTACCCATGAAGGAGTTGTCAGCAGCAGAAGTGGCTAATCACTTCGGGAATGAATGGATCTTCAACTGTGGGGCCCCGAATGAACAAATCTCTGATGATGGAGAATGCCTTACTGCTAATTTCTTTCAAAATGTCAGTCAAATTATGAACATACGCAACATCTTCACCAGAACATACCATGCCCAAACGAATTGTCAGGTCGAAAGATACAACCGGACGATAAAGTCCGCGATACGTAGCTACTTGATGGGTTACCCCAAGGATTGGGCCCTATACATGAGTGCCCTAACATACGCCTATAATTGCCAACCACACAGTTCGACAGCACTAGCACTGTTTTAACTGGTATTACCACGCCCGGCACGAGCATTGGCGTTAAAAGCAGATCCTCAAGATCACAAACTCCAAAGGAGGCCAGGGACTCCTGGAAGAAGTGGTTAGAAACGGCCCTTGATATGAAAAAATAGAAGCTCTGTCAGGCCCAGGCCGGTTACAAACATAACTACGGCACCTGAATAAGGCGGCAGCCGGAGAAAATCGTACGAGACGAGTGGTAATTCTTACACGTCGAACAACGCGGTGAATTGGAACACCACCATACACTGACTGGGGTATCTGGCGGCCCGTATATGGTTTTTGATGCGACAGGAAATACAGTTGTAATTGACCAACTTGACAGATCGGTTGAGAGAGTGTCACGATCACGCGTATCCCTGGCGCCCGATCCATGCACCCTGTAGGCGAATGAACAAGCCTTACGACCACTCACGGACGAATAAATGACTCCTGGCGCATACCCAACGCCGTCGGACACCAAAAATCCAAATATACCGAGCAGCACAACAGACCGGGCGAACCGTATTACTTCAGATATTCGAAAACCAATGGATTAAACTGTGAATACAGTTGTGCATGAAACCGCTGACGATGACAGGAACTCGGAACAAACCGAGATTGAGCAGTCCCCATCGGAGGAAAGAGACGCACACCATGAGAAGGTGAACAAATACAAACAGTCGAAAGAAACAGAAGATTACGTCATCGGACGGATAGTGGACCACGGCATCAACGCCGACGAACAACACCATAACGCAAAAATAGGAGAGTTAAGTTACCGAGTCAGGTTACACGGATACACACCGGATGAGGATACCTGGGAAGTCATCAGGTACCTCCCGTGGAACACGTTCGTGAGCTACCATAAAAAGAAGAAATTGAGTTGCCGGCCTACATCAACAACTCAATCGACCGATAGAAAACCCAAAACTGGTAACCAGAACCAAAAAATCTGGCAATTGGCCCTGGATTTCAGGATTAACTGACACAAGCGAGCACTTAGAATGCACTGAAGAAAGAGTCATCTCACACACCCATCTAATCAAACCCCAAAATTACAAGCCTTCTGTACGCGCAACCACAAAAATCATCCAAAAACCAAAAAACCAAAAAATATCGACAATATTACAAAAACTTCTTACGAAAAAATAAATACAGCCTTTGCATTGGCCTCTACTTTACACATGGTGTGATTAATACAACTCGCACGCAATTCAGCTGAACGCTGCATGGCGCCAAAATGACAACGACGCCGACAACGTTGGACGGACACACCATCAGCAACAGACGATGCATCCAGTACAACATCACACATATCAACGTGACGGTTCGACAACACTCCTAATAGGAAAGAAAGCATTATTACCTTCACCAGGAGGCGAACAACGCACAAAACGGATGAATCCGGGACAGCAACCGACACAACACGTCCGACACATCATGTGTTCTCAACACGGCACATCTCTCCCCACATGGCGAGCGGTGAGACCAACAGAATATTTTCGGATTGTCATACACAATGCACACTACCACCACACACCATTTTCTGACGGACTGAATACACATCCTACCCTGGGAACTCTTACTCAATTACCAACCTTCCCCCCACGCTTCACGATCACCGATCGACTGTTCATCAACACAAACCATGATTCCAACCGACCGATGCGGTCGGGTCGACCACCACCTGACTCAAGTTCGTCGCCCTAGCCAACCCAGTATTTCAATCTGTATGACAACAACACCCCATCCATAAGCGGGAGCGGCGACTTGCGTCCTTTTTGGCGTTTTCAACATCCAACCTAACAGATGCAACTTTCTGGAACAGTCAACACTAAACTCGTGGTTGCCTCCTTAATATTCTGTCGATATGACACATCAATGACCTATTCGTGAGATGATTTGGACAGTTGAAAAGGGGGTTGGCGTATAATAGGATGATGGTGATGTTTGAGGATTAGGATGATGACGTTCGTTAATAGAATAATGATGATGGGGATGATGGTTGATATGTGTATGATGGTTGACGTAGATAATGAATAGAGTTGAGGAAGTGAACGATAAGGGTATTAATAAAACCAAGACATATCATAAAAAAAGGATCGATGATGATAACAAAGTGAGAATGGGACGAACCGATGAGTAAATGATGATAGAACGAATGTCACAAACGAACGACCCAGAAGGTACCGATGGGGATGACAGAATATGCAGAGGAGACAGAAGACGAATAACACACCAGGGATGATGGAATCCATGACGAGCAGATGCAACAGAGATCAACAAACACAGGAGGGAAGCGACACTGATAAGTGTCCGATAGTGGTGCGCGCGGAAAAAAAGAATGAAAAGAGTAGAGACTACCAAAACGCCACACACCAGTACACTATTGACACTGTATACTGAAAGAAATGTACAGGTGGCACCTTAACTCCAAACTACAGTAATTCATGAATTTCATCACCCACTACAGTACGCATGCAAATATGGAAACAAAGAAACGCGGATAGACTTACCTACAAGGTAAGTTGAAATCCAAGGATGGAACGCAACACGTGTTATCGCATACGTGTGAACTACTTAATTCGAGGAATACTTGAATTAGAATAATTGCCCTTTACACAACCTTCTCCCTTAAATGTGTCACTTCAAACGAGACTTTTCGTTCACATACTTAATCCCATCTCAAGGCGGATGGGAAGATCAGAGTTGAAATGCAAGACATTTATTAAAAGAATATCTTCACATCAATCGCGTTCACATCGGAAGGTGGAATCTAAACTGGGGAGGAGTAATCTAACCAACCACACCTATACTGACTAACTATCAGCGCAAAGAGCAGAGCGATTCCAATGAATTTCATTGCGTTGCGATCGTGATCAACTGTGAAACCAGAGTTGACGAAGCCACTCACTTTTCCTCAAATCTATTAACCCGTGAAGCTACTTGACGTAGCAGGGAAATAGGTTATTCCGCTCACCTATTGGTTCGCTAAGAATATATACTTTCCAGTAAATCATACAGCAATAACAATGAAGGAATTCTGAGTAGAATCAACTTATATTTTATCATTAATAAAGGGGACCCGTAGGATAGGAAGGATATGTTAGATTCGTTTAACGGCTATTCGACACACTTTGAATCACCAAATCCTGGTTCAGCACGACAAACTTACAGGTACTTCATAATCGTCGGAAAATGCACCTCCAGAACAAACGGCAGGAAAAGACGAAAAACGTATAGCTTTATCTGGTTATGAATCACCAAAACCACTGAAAAACAAAATCTAATCATAAAGACGAATCCGAATAGCTTATACCAATTAAATCATGGTTGTAACAAAAAACTAAATAACATCTTGGAACGACTACAGCAGAGATAACCGTATAACTCAACCCAACTCCCAGTGAGATAACTATCTTCATCCCCAGCTTCACGGAGGAACTGTCTGATCACCCCCATTTCATAATAGGCACCAACACTCCCCCACGCTCGAGACAGATTAGAAACAACTGCAGAAGCAGGACTAGCATCTCGATAAACAGGGCCACGAGCCACGCACGGTTCCTCATACTTGTAAATGGAATGATCAGACTCCTCCATCTAGGCGTAGTCATTATCCCAAACACCATCACTGCTCGATGGAATACGGTCATCACCATCATCATGGTCATTACCAGCAGCAGTACCAGCCCAACCATCTGGTGTAGTATTGAAATTGGAACCCAACGGATGACCCTCCGGAATCGTAGCACTCTACCGAGCAGCAAACGCTTCGCGTCTGCCTAGTCAATGGTATGGCGAGCGAACGGATCGTAATACAACCAGTCACTCCCGGCTCCAACACGCTCTGGTGAGTTATTCTTTGTCTTCTACCCACATGCACGCCTTGTGGACGGAAGTTGGTTTCAAATATGGGTGCTTGATCTCACGTAAGAGACTGAGCTACTCGTCCACATTCTCTTTGTTTCCAAAAATTGGTACGAGGTTAAGCTCTCGACTGAAATGGAT
>JAULBU010052326.1:0-12653 GCA_032358235.1 Odonthalia washingtoniensis | reverse complement strand
GGTGATGGTGTATATGACACCACGCAGGACGTACAACTTCGAATATTATCAGAAATATAGCGTTTTACATCACCATCACAGAGCTTATTTCTATCCAAGAGCATTTTGATATCTGAGTATGAAGAATTTCCACAAGTATGCATGTGAACCTTGTGGATGATGCGTTTCGTTTGCCACCAAGATTTTAAAGTGTTACCGTTAATGATTTTCATTAGAGCAGTATGTCCAGATGTGACTGAATAAGGGGACACTACTACATTCAATTTTCGAACTTTCATATATGAGTGAAGGCCGTCATAAATCAATGCAATTGAATCACGATTTCCATCCAAATGAGGCAGAAAAATTTTGTTTCCAGAATAGTGGGGGACATCACTTTCCTTAGTCACATTTCGACCAATGACCCATTGAGATGAACCTTTAAGCACTAAATGGCGTATTTATACTGCATTATGATTATTGAACATCACAGTTAAATTAATACTACCAAATATTCGGCGTCTGGAACTACTATGTGGTCCGGTACCGAATTGCCACCAGTTAAACTGGGAAAATGCTTTTGTTTTGGGGTCCAGTGAGATGAACAATAGAGGGTCTACATGACGTAAGAGAACTTTAAATGGTGCGACATAGTCGACTAGAGCTCCGGATGAAAAATTGTAAACACTAGTATAATTATTTGGAGTATTTTCTGATATAGATGTCATAAAAGCAACAAAGTTACCATTTCCATTCTGCTTTTGATTGGAATTCTGGTTCTCGTTGTGTTTACTATTATTCTGATTATTCACGGGATAATAATAATCATTAGCCGTATATTCATTGTTATTCTAATCGTTGACGAAGAAAATTGAAGGATCTACATCTTTGAAGCTTCCATAGTTATTATGGACAGAATGCCAATGACCATGTTAGAAACACGATTTACATCTCGTCCGAACTTTGTAAGAGCGCAGAGAATCTGGCGATAAATTTTATTTGTTACTGTTGTCACGATTATGACCATTGATGTCGTTTCTAGATCTTCCACGGCCGTTTCTAGATTAATGTCAATTACCAAACGGACATGGTATGTACAGGTTTTTCTCATAGATTGTTTTTGTGTATTTACAGAAAATTATAGTGAATAAAACGTTACTACATCGTATTACTATACGATTTCGTAACGAAATTAATGAAAGATACTACCCGGCCGATACAACATTGACTGCAAATGTGATTTACGGTTCCATGTTGGTATGGCTACATACCACTCAACGAAGAAGACAGAGAGAAGAAGTGAAAGAAAGTAAGAAGGGAAAGTGCAAACTACTAGGAGTTTTATCATTGCGAAGTATGGCTCTTAGAAATCTATCTGGGGTCGTACATTGACTTAACATGGAACGAAATTGGCACATTGGACAAAGAACCGTTGTAGCAGGAAAACCTGATCTAATGAATTTGTTCGGATTGTGTATGCGACACCTATATCATAACGGATAGTGAAATGATATGCTGTATAATGGCAGGAACCGTGAAGGAAAATAGCCACATAACAAATCAAAGAATTGATTGTGCGGTCCGCAACCCAAATGGTCAGAGCTACATATTGAATGACGAAATTGGATAGTATAAATCTGCATCTGCGGACCACATGTTATGATTCAAAAAATTTCGATTATAATGTAAGTAATATATGTTTGTATGAAAAATGATGGATTCTTATTTTTATTTGTATTGAAAACGATTCGCTATGGTTTTGCACCATATGACAAATTAATATTGTGTTGTAACAATAAATCGAAATCGCAACAACGTGATGGACGACGAAAAAAATGAAGTGGGTGATATCCTTTCGAATGATGACAGTGATGTGGGTATTGTTGGTAATGATTCGCAGGTTGGATGGGACTCATTCACAAGGGGGCTCGAAGGATCATGGGAAGTACAAATGTGATGCGGTATATATTCAGGAATTTGACAATTGGAAGTATGAAGAAGACAAAAGTGCGGAAACTCCTCCGGCTTCACCGTGAAAATTGGATGAAGGCGATGGACATGTGTATTGAAAAAGTTGCACATTAAATTTTTCCAAGCGACGGTGAATGATTATATATGGAATATGTAAGAAATACTACAGCGGATAGTGAGATATGTTCTAGGATGGTTAGGGGCATGAAGAAATGTAAAAGAGGGTCTATAGAAAAACTAAGCCTATGTGCTTTTCTGTTTTCGCATCTTCCCGCCAAGGAGGTGTATAGGTTGATATCAGATGTTAGTGAAATGCCAGAAAGCAGTGGTACGTTGAAGGAAAACTGATGATTTGGAAAATGATGAGGACATGGGAGAAGATGGTCATGAAATAAGGAGTATTATTTCAGAAAGGAAGGACAATGAGATTGAAGGAGAATAATAGCATTCCAATTTGTTCGATGTTGCGGACGGTGGCAGTACTGGAGATGGAGAAGAGAACGATGACACGGGATAGGATTTTTTTGGTGATGTAGATGATACAGTGGTGCAAGGAAGTCGGTGTAAAAAAGGAGGGAAAGTGGATGTTATGGTCGTATTTGTAAAAAGGCGCGAGAAAAGTGGATAAAAATTGGAACAGTGGGAACAGTACAGGTTTTAAAATATTAGTCAAAATCATTTCAATGACGGTGTTATCGAGGGAGCAGTGCGGTTTATTTTACGTTGTGATAAATGCGCAATTAATGTCTTGGGAAAGAAGAAGGATAAGGTGTAACGGGCAGTACATAAGTTTTCCAGCAATCATGTGGAAAATGACTAGTATTTCTTTGTGGATGAAATATAACAAGGACAATGAGATCCCAACGCATGTCAAAAAGATTGACAGAACGTTGTTCATGTACATGTCCTACTTATTCACAAAAAGCGAAGTGAGTGAAAGAGCTTGTATAGATAACACCCTTTCCACACTCCTGTATGAGAATGTGGAAATTGTTCAAAGTATTGTTACGGGGGAGATACTACACTCCGGAGAAGAAGAAAAGATTCTTTCTCAATTGAATAGAGTCACTGAATTTCTAAAATACAGTTACGGCGCATATTTTAGATTTGATCGAGCAAATCAGGATGGATTTCATCATATAAAACTTGGGCTTTGAGGAGGGGAAGGTTTGGAAAACGTGAGGAAAAATGCGAACAGTGTTTGGGACCGTTTGTAGTTATTAACAATATTCTGAAATGTATTTAAAAGCTGAATGATAAAATTATAGAGGCTCTGGAAGAGACAAAACAAATAATAAAACTATTTATGGTACTTAAATTAAGTGCACGTGTCCAGGAAAGAATAGTAGAAAGTGTTATGGAAGAAATGAAGAAAGAAGAATCCGGAACAGAAGCTGTAGTTAACATTGACTACAAAATAAAATTGGAGCCTCTTAGTCATAGAGAAACTATAGCACAATTTTACGGTGAGAGGGGGATCATCTTGGCATGGTTGTGGGGTATTTTACGGAAAGACGCAGGGAAATGAGGAAGAAACGGTATCAAGTAACAATAAAATTAATTTGCGTAGTACGGGTAAGGAAAAGAAACTATCCTTGTTATTTACAGAAACTATTATGGAAAAATACAGTACACAAGATATTTTTTCCACGATAAGTATTGTGGAATCTATAGTGCATCCCATTCGGACCCATATTTCATGTTGTAAAAGGTTATGGTTTATATCTGATAATTCGAAGATTTATCAGAATGGTTTAATGCCTGTAATGTTGCCTCAGGTATATCTGAAACGAAGAATCACATCTCTCAATATTCATACATCCTGACTCTCAAAATTCGAAGGACATGGTTTACGGGCATTTTGCAATTGCAAAACGTCACATTGTACGTTTTGTACAAGAAACAAGGAAAGATGTTATTACGTCAATAGATGTAGTCGAAGTGTTGTCGTATGATAGTGGTGTTAAAAATACAAACAATGATTTTGCTTTAGCTGAATGAAATCACGAGGCAATGATGCGATGGAAGGGGCCTTTACGGACCTATTAATAGCTTCAACGAAATCCAAAGGTGAGTATCAGTACGAATCGTTTGGAGGGAAAACGTTTGGTATTAAAATGTTACAATATTCGTCGGGAATCATATAAAATAAATGTTTTGATATATGTGCCCAAAACCAGTATTGAATACCACATCTTGTTCGAAAGCAATCGGTGCAGGTGAAAATGGTTCTGGAAATTAAATGGAAGAGGTAGAGGAAATTTCTATTGGTACAGAGACCAAGAATGGTGATAATGAAGATGCGGGGCGTCTTAATCACGGTTTTCCACAAAGTCTGTTATGGATTGGAACAGAAACGGGTATCAAATTGTTGAGAAAAATCGGGATAAGTGACAGAGATCGAAAAATGATTATAACTGAAGTTACTGAATTTGCAGATGTAGCGGCTGAATTTGAAGTGGACTGTGTAGAAATGGACGAAAAAACTGTAGATCTTGGAACGAAATACACACCAGATATCAGTGAGAATGATGTTGGTGATTCAGATGGATGTGGTTGTGGAAGGAGGCGTGGTCTCACACGTAGTGGAACGGCGAGGTTCATTAAAGATAATGGCGAAGAATCTGCAGCTGGGAAAAGAACGTTCAGTTCCGGACGTGTAAAAGAAAAGAACAATGTGACTCTCTACAATTGTGGTATATGCCTTAAACAGTACAGACAAAAAGAACCGATGGAAGAACACATGAAGAGATGTAGTAATCATTACAGCGATAAAAATATTGGGAAGAGCGGTTGAGATAGCACGTGAAGTTGCCAGTGAAGCAGGATATATTTTAGTATATACGAAAATGGAGGCAAATAAATTACTTGAGAGTGTAGATATTGACATGTACCGAGATATTTCCATTTATTGAAATGATGGGCAACGGTACCAGCGCATGGCGAGATTTTAGGATGTAAGACGGTGAGATTGTTCAAGCAGAAGATGAAAATATGATATGATAACGGGAATGCTGATCTAGGTAAGAGTATGCCTACCACAATGATGTGTAACGAAATAACAGCCCTTTATCCATATAGGTATGATTTACCTTCTGAATACCAGGTTAATGCACTCATCTCGCAGATGAACCTGTCGTAGAAGAAGGAATCACAGACTGATGTACAAACAGAACAAGAAACAGGTATAATGTCGTCTCATTTGGGGTCTGGATCAAAGATCACAGAACGAGCAAGAAAGGATGTTCCGTCGAGCAACCTAGTCACTGGAACAAAGAATGATTTTTCGCAACCGTCGAAAAAAGAAGGAGAAGTGTTGTGTGGTGGAAATGAGGAGGTGATCGGGAAGATGCATAGAAAAACTATGACTATGCGGTATCAAGATGCTTTGCTTTCACTTATTTCTGGGGATCTAAACTTGAAATGAGCGCATAGCAGAACAAGTTTCATTGCTTATCTGTCTTTGGATCCTTCTACTAAAAGGATCCAAAGACAGATATGAAATTAACCTTGTTAAACCTGTGTGTCAGCAGGGAAGTTGTCTGTCAGGTTACTAATCTGCCAGACGACTTCCATACTGACACAAATGTTAAGAACAAGTATTAAAATATACAAAGAGCACGGTGAAGTTCTAATGGACCTACGCCCAGTACCACGCATCAGATGATGTTGATGATCATTATGATCATGATGTTGTTGATGATGATGTGATGGAGGCTTTTAAGGGTGAACTTTGTCAGCCGATATATTATACTAAAGGTGCAGATGATAGCAAGAAGAAAAATGATAAGGATTTTGAGAAAAGTAGTACTATAAAAACTACTGAGCAGTAGGAAATGAAAGGTGAGCGTAATGGGTAAAATGACAGAACAAATATTAATCGTATGGATGGGGATGGTAAGGGCAGTACAGGAATGATGGATACTAAGATGGGTAATTTTGTAGAGAATGAATGTTATATAGATCGCTATCGGAGATAATGAATCAAAAAAGGATAATAGTCATCTCGAATCTGATTTCATTCTTTTGTTGATTTCATTCTTTGTGTATTTTTTAGTGTTTCTTATCTTTGACTGAACCGATTCGATTCCTGTACATAGGGAAAGTAAAAAGAGGCTTTTTAATAACTTTACAACGAAAAAAGTATGTTGAGACAGAGATAATATAATATTTGAGTCGAATTAACTGTTGTTGCTTCTTTCTGTTGTGGTCGTGGATGGTAGAAAACGCCAGGCATAGGTTCTGACTGCTATGAAGAAGGTGTACCAGATTTTTCATTTAATACCACAGGTGCTGCATCGACAACGTCCATATATTGTATTCGCCCTGTTCCTTTTCGTTGCCGTTGCTGTAGTTGTGGTGGAAGTGAGAACGTTGTTGTTGATGAAGATGATGTTGATGATGACGTTGCTGTTGTTGTTGCTGTTGTTGTTGTTTATTTGTACCTTGTAATGTTTTATTTGTATCATACCATTGTATTATTATTACCAGGATTATTATTATGACTTGTACCATTTTCACCATCTGTTGTACCAGAATTATGTGTACCATTGTAATATATTAGCTGTTTCTACATTATTTGCACCAGAATTATTATTATTACTTGTACCAGTACCACCATCTGCTACTAAAGCAAGTAAAACATCCATAAATGTCCCCTTGTTAGACTCACATGCAAACGCAGTTGCAACAACAGCTGATATATTTACATTCTGTTGAGATTCTTGTGGTCGTTTATGAGTACTGTTATTATTCGCGACAGATGGAACAACAACGGAAACAGTCACAGTAGCATCATCTTCCCCAGATGATGGTATACTATCAGCATCATCATTATGAGATGATCCACCGGTACCATGATCAGAATTATGATGATGTTGCAAACCAGTATTTTCATTGCATTCCCAAATACCATGATTCCATCTCCAACATCAACTTCATCACTCGATCTTCTTTGCCTGACGATAATACCATGTATTAAATTATTAGCTGATTTTGTTTCTGTTTGTGTTGCTCCTCTTGTTGTTGCTGAGTGTGATTATTGCTACTTTTTTTCATGATGTTCACCGTCACCATCACCATTACCGTCAACATCACCGTCAACATCGCTGTCAACATCACCGTCATAGCCACAGCCACAGCCACAGCCACAGTCTCCGCCACAATCACAATCACATGAACCTGAACCCGAACCTGAACCAGAGTTTGGATTTAAATTGTGATTGCTTTCACTACTCGTGTCTTGCAAAGAAGTAGATTCTATAGCTACGGCTGCACCAGCTACTTTAACTGCAGCTGAATAATAAGGATTACATTGTGGTTCAAATGAGCTGGAGTGATAAGATTGTTGATGCTGTTGATGCTGTTGTTGTTGATTTTGATAATGATGATAATGATGATATTGAGATTATATATTGAGATGATGACACTGGATATTGTTTATGATAAAATGTGGGTTGTGAAAAATTCAGATGAATTGGTTGATTAAATTTTTGTGTAGATGATGGCTGAATGTGTGAAGCAGCAGCAGCAATAGTCGTCACAGGAGTGTTCGTTTGATTGATGTTGGTGTTGATGGTAATGATGATTATATTGGTAATGTTGAGAATGAAGTGTTGGTAGTGGTGATTATGGTGAGTACATTTCTGTAAGTTTTGTTTGACTTTCACCCATCGTGCGGTGTTGTTCTTGATCTTGCTGGTGGTGGACATTCATAGAAGCAGATGAATTAAGTTGGAGTTTTGGGACTGGATTTGCAGCTCTACTGATATGCGGATAATGCTGTTAAGCATTTTTGTGTTGTTGTTATTGGTGATGAGGTAAATGCTGATAATGTGGCTGATTGTGCTGTTGTTGTTATTGGCGATTTATTTGTACTTGTCCCTGCTGCTTCTGGTAGATAAGTGGTAGTTTATGACATGTTATAATTATTAGATGATGACTAGAAGATGACATATAGTTTTCAACAACAACACCGGAATCACTATTTTTATCTTTTTGATGGAAAGGTGTCGTAGTGATCACCGTCGTTATTGCATTGGGTGGCAATGAGATCAACGACAGTTGGGATGTATGTGATAATGGTTATAATTATGTCGGTGGTGCCGCAATCATTAAGGCACTAATGGTAGTGAAATTCCTGGCGTACTACCGATAATTTGACGAAAACTAGTTATTGTCAGAACTCCTTTCCAACGCTGTACTTAGCATTTAAAAAAGGACAAAAATCATCAAGAAGCAAGAATCGTAAAAATGGAAACAAATGTAAGCCTTTTTTTGGTCCAGCATTTTTTACAAGAAAATTATGAAAATGAACAGTTACTATGAGCACATGATTCTTGTAATAGTTACACACAACATTACGTTGGGAATCAAGTAAATGCGGTGTATACCGTAGTTTGTAGATCCATTTCTCGTCCTCATTTCTACACGAAAAGATTTGCTCAATCACTCAATTTCGTAAAATTTACAAAACACCGAAATCCTTATTGTATCTCATCCGCTCGCTGTCGTAAAATTCATACAACGCCCACATATTTCTACAGACACAGTAATTTTCCTTCGCAACATTCACGTAACACACCTATATGTTCACGGCTTTTTCCTTTGCCTCACATCACGCTACTCCTAAATCCTTATCTACATGCAAGTACTCACCTTCACAAGATGCACGTCAAGCAATCAAATTTATTGAAATGAAACAAATCCTCTTCGCAACGTTCGCGCTATGCCCTCATTTCCCACTCAATGTACTCATTCTCGTCGCAATGCACACACACCACACCACAATTTATAACAATAATCTACTAATTACATTCTTCACTGCCATTCCTTCCACACTGTTTCGACTTCTAGCATCACAAACACAACTATAACTGTTCTTTTCTTCACCGGCCTCCCACAGGCATAAGTTTCCATCGAAAACTTATATATATATATGGGTGATTTCTCTACTCTATTTCTGACGTTAAGCACGTTGGGTTGGTGATGTTGTCATTGAATTTAGGTTGCTTTATCATGTGAAAAACCACTATCCATATCAACTCTATTCTTAAATTCTTCTTATCTTTTTTCCTCGCCTTCAGGAATAACATCTCGATCATTTCCGTCCTCTTATCCTCCTTCAAAAACACGAGAACTAAGTTTTTCTTTTCCTTCTTTCCTGACGTCTTTCCCTTTAACCTTCCTTTATTACTTCTGCATCACTTCCATTTTCTTGTTGTTATTCTATCTGTGATTGTCTCATGAAAAATATGTCCCTCACCTGCACATTTACAGTCTGTAAATTGTTTACTATTTGGAACTTATTACATTTTTAACATCATGCTTCCGATCCCTCTCATGTTCGGAATGTACCACTTATCTCCATGCAACACATCCTTATTGCCATTAAGGTGTATCACTATCTTACCACAGTAACATTTTCTATTTATCAGCCAACAGTGGTGAATCAGTACATGAACATTTGACTTTGAATGATTGGACAAAAGTAAAATGGGTCCAGGCTATCGACTTGCAACAGTATGCTGCAAAATTCAATGCGTATGTTCTTGATTCGTTTACAGAATTTGATGGTTAATTCATATTCAGTCTTTTTATTTCCTTTCTTCGACACTTCTTGTGGTAATTGTGACGTACTTCAACCAACTAGACATGGGGATTACAAAAGATACAATGCTTCCAACACTAATTGAAATTTTCTCACTATCAACGTCTTTAAACGAGACGACATCTTTTTCTATACCAGTACCATCTGCTACTTCTGCATGCCCTGGATCAATGTTTCCAAGCCTATTTACCGTGGAATTGAACAAAGTTGTGGCTGTAGTGGACAGTACACGGGTTCTATGTGCAGCTTTGATCCAAAGAAGGTGCGAGGTACGTTTGATCAAATGTGTTAAAGTTAGTGAAAGGGATTATGCCTTGGGTGTCATTGGAGAACATTTTAATACAAGGGGTCCATTTTTGTCATGCCCGTGAATATTGCTTCAAGTTGTTTGAAAGCGTTATGAAAGAGTTTGTGATGCATCGAAAATTTACGCTTTTCGACCAATTCAAGTTTATGTATAGAAAGGAACAAGAAACAGAAAAGAGATCACAAAACAATGAATGATTTCATGCGATAGTTCTCGGTATATATCCATTTAATATTAAAACGTATTATTCTTACAAGAGAGCGGTCTAATTCCTTTTTCTCAGCCACAATGTTTTTTAAAATTGTTTTAACCATTCTATCAAGTTCCCTTTTCTGTTAGTCATATCTATCAAATAGTTAAATCAAAGTCTAGCTTTTCCATATCAGAAAATATGGAAATCTGCTGAAAATCCCCTGCATAGTTTCGCAGCGCCTTCGGGACCTTCTTTCGGGATCACCCGTTTTGGTTTATCGCACAAAGACTAAGCTGTGGGATGGACCCTTTAAGTTCATCTCCGTAGATAGCGAGACGGCAGTGATCCAGTTGCCCAGGGGAAGGAAAATATTGAGATCTATATGCGTGAAGCCTTGGTCAATCTCCACGATGAAATATCAAAAGGATGACAAGAAACCGTGCCCAGAACAGGTGATGTCCTCGTGTGGATTTAATAAGCACGACGCCAACGCAGACCACAAGAGATCCATTGGTAGAGATCCATTGGTACGACAAAGGATGATGCTGACTAAACGGAGGAGAAGGACCCAGGCGCCAAACCAGGAAAAGTTAAGGTCAAACATGGATTTCCGAAGGAGAAAGACTTTGAAGAATCAAGAGAATCAGAGTTGAGAGGACTGTTATAAGACGGAACATTCTTGCCGATCCACGAATATGATGTAAAAGGAACCTGCAGGATATTCGGGTCTAGGTTCATAGATGAGTTGAATGTGGGGAAATTTAAAGAAGAATAGTAGTTTAGTTGAACAAAACTGCGCCTACTGCGACGCGACCTTAATTTCCACGTAGGAACCAACCGTTCTAAGATTCTCCCAGAGGGTAGCTATGTCCATTGCTGCATCCATTCCATCTATGAGCGCGTATACTCGAGATATTACACAAGCTTACATCTAATCCCATACTGAATTTGAAAGGGATGTGTACATCAGCACTCCAGAGGAACTAAGGCTTCCTCCTAGATATGTGTTAAAGGTCGTTAGACCATTATACTGTATACCATAATCCGGCCTGAATTGGTATTTAACATACCTTACACACCATCTTGAAACCCTCCGCATCACACGCGAAAAATCAGACTCATGCGTGTTGATCAAGCGATTGAACGATGCCCTAGATGGTCTGATATTATTGCAAGTTGACGATTCACTGGGACTCGTTTCAACCTCTTTCCTCTGCAAGAAAGAGTGCGCCCCAACCACGTTTCTATGTAAACCTCGAACCCCTATTAATCAAGACCCCGCCAGCTTTAATGCGATAACTATACATGTTACACCCCACCACGCCCTAACGATAGGCCAAACTGAGAAGATGGACAGACTTCAGTTTTTAACAGAACAAGCAGATTTTACAAGACAAAGAGCCCTGTTGCAATACCTAGGCGTGTGCGTTCGCCCTGATGCATACGCACCAGTCTAACTTTTGGCGCCAAGGAACCAATAGACGACAGAAAAAGAATACAAGTCGCTCCAGAAAGCTGTAAATTGCTGAAGGAGACGAGGAACCAAGGCCTGAACTTCGTACCATTGAATATCAACAACATCATATTGGTCTTGCTCACCGACGCCTCCTTCGCAAACGCAAATGGATTAAAAATCCAACTTGACTACTTCATTCTGATAGTAGATGCGGAATAAAATTTGTAACATTATCCATTACGGTTCGAACAAATGCAAACGCATTGCACGTTCCGTGATGGCAGCTGAAATCCAAGCCCTAGTCTTGGGCTTTGACTTCGCTTTTTTCGTGAAGGACTTGATAGAGGATATTCTTGAAAAGACCATTCGACTTGAATCACTAACTGACAACAAGAATGGTTTTAACTTTTTTGAAAAGGACCGCCAGACCGCGGAGTGGAGGCTACAAATCGACGTATTGACTTGAAGGCAAAGCTATGACATCGAAGAACTCGACCACATTGTCTGGATCCCTGGAACCTACAACCCAGCGGATCCTCTCACCATGGCCATCCTCACAACAACATCACCGCTGTATAAAATCATGACGACAAACAACTTTACCGTAAAGCCCCAAGGGTGTGCCGTATCACACAAAAGAAAATTATTGGAGTGTCCATTCGACATAGTCGAATAAAGATGCGTGGACCGGTTCGTGTGACACAGCCCAGAAAGAAAATAAAGATGATGTTGCTCGAGCTTGATAATGATGAACGTAGCGATATGATGATTCTGATGTTGCATGATGGATGATGTGAATGTTGAGAATAACTTGAGATGAATGATGATGATGTTGCGGATAATGTTAGAATAACGATGACGATGTTGAGAGGCAATGATGCGGACGCTTGAGTAATAAACGATGATGTTGCGGGATGTTGAGGGATGTGATAAATAAATATGTTGCTTGATTAACTAATGATGATGTTTCGGGATGGGAATGATAAAAGCTGTTCAAGAAAATGACGTTATTACTCGATATGATAATGACAATATTTCATGTTGATGATGATGCGATGATTGAGAAGAGGATGATGTTTAGGGATGCGAAGATGATAATATTTCTTGATGATGATGCGGAAATGATAGAGAGGATGAT
>JAULBU010052315.1:0-12654 GCA_032358235.1 Odonthalia washingtoniensis | reverse complement strand
GAACAAGTATTTCAACCCGTGGCTGCTCGAAGTAGCACTTGCTGATCTTAAGTTTGAGACCATGGAGGATGACCCGATATATGACGGCTTTATGGTGTTGTAGGTGTTCCGCCATGTTTTTGGAGAATATTACGACGTCGTTACGGTATACTCGAGCAAATGGTAGCCCAGACAGAATTTCATCTATCATTCTTTGGAAGGTCGACGGTGCGTTCATGAGGAAAAAGGGCATCACTTCTAATTGATAAGTCTCGAAGCGACACACGAAGGTGGTCTTCTCCTTGAATGCTTCTGCGAGTCGTATCTACCAGTACCCCGAGAAGAGGTTGAGGGTTTTGAATACAGAACACTGGAACCTTCCAATTCATCGAATATTTATTCTTGTTTCGGGATGCGCCAGCGGTCTGCCTTCATTTTTTGTTCAACCGTCTGTAATCCACGCAGAAAGAGTCGGGGTTTCCCATCTTCCTTTGTCGCTATGACCACGGGGAAAGACCACGCTGAGGATTCTGGGGTTATGATTCCAGCGCTCAACATCTTGTCCAATTCTTCCGCTACAACCTGGTTGTAATTAGGGGAAGTCTCTTACTCTGGATTTAGATCAGTTCGTTGTCGTAAAGTTCAAATTCATGCTCTATGGGGGTATCGGCTGGTATAGTGTTGTGGAGAGACTGCGCTACGCATCCACTTTCTGAGATTAAGTTGCTAATTGGTATGAAAACTTCCTCCTTCAAGTGATTGAGTTTCTTGTCCACACTGCCACGAATAAACATCTTCTTTGTTACGTCGTCATCATCACATCCTGGTGGGAACGGATAGTCAATATTGTCCTGAATGGTAGTCAACACTTCTTCTTCCTAGTAGGAGGAAGAAAAGTCTTGAGCCGCTGATGTAGCGGAGGTGAAGTCTGCACTATCAGTTGCTCCCCAAGGTCCTCCTTCTTTGTAAAAGATGGAGATATAGGGATAGTCACCTCTGTCCCGTCGATCTTGAATTGAGCTTGCCGGCGGCCTATATAAAGGAATCCCTTCATATACGCCATCGAGAAGTCTCAGATAATCACATCGAACGGCAATCAGTCAACTATCAAGAAATCCAACACAACAGTGCGTTCGTCCAAGGTTGTTGGAACGTTCTTAAGAATACCGACGACAGGGAAACGGGCTCCAGTGGCCATGGTGATGCTTCTGCGTGTTTCTTGTGGAATGATGGAGAGCCTGTCTACCAAAATAGAAGATAGAACATTTGGAATGGCACCGGAATCAAGCAACGAGACGGAATAAAGGCCATAGACTTTCAGCTTGGCCACCTTCAGTTTTCGTCTACCATGATCTGTTCTTCCAGATTTCTCCTCGCGCACGGTATTGACCTACAAACCACCACGTCCGGATAGCAGGCGATTTATCTCTTCTTCGGCTTCTTCTGCATCTCCACGCATCAATTGTCTAAACGTTATTCCGGACGATGCATTCGCCAACTGCGATACGACGTCGTATTTAGAGGAATAAGATGAGAAATAGTTCTTTCGAGTTTTTTTATTTCTCCTAGACTTCCTTCCCACCAGAGGACGACGGCGTAGTACTACCTTTTTCGACGTAGTTTTGGCCAGAATCCTTGGTTTAAGGAGGTCCTCGATCGGGAGCATTATTTCATTTCGAGGTTGTTTCTGGAGTGGTTGACCATCCGGTCCACGCTTAACCACCATACAATTCTCATCATCCTGGCTCCCTACTTCCTCCCTACTTCGTCTACCACATGGACATCTTACGACTAGGAGTCATATCTGGAGCTATATTCATTTGGGCCTCCGCCCTCGTCGTCTTCTAAGGCAACATTGACTGTTGATCCCTCCGGTTTGCGGCAAGCCCAACAAGTGGATTCCACGTGACCCAACTTGACACAAAGGGGAAATTTCTTATCATCTTGTCACGGTTGGGACTACCTAAGCACCTGTTTGCCCATGTCTCGGCTTATTGCAGACCGAGCATACGCTCTCCACGATTTCGGTCAACACGACTGTTCTCTTGATTCATAGGTTCCGGCGTGGAGCTCTTCTTGCCAATCAAGGCCAAGCCAGCGAATTGGTCAGTAAGTGCATCGATTTTCGCCTCTTCATTTGAGAATCGGGAGTTGGGGCGGGCAAGGAGTCGCGGATGTTTCTCCGTGCTTGTTGCACCGTTTATCAATGGGGAATCCGAGAAAGATCCTCTCAGTCTTGCGGAACTAAATTCTCAGCAACCTTTTTCGAAGTCCATGACGACCTTCTTCAATGAAGCGTAGTCCCTCGCTCCACGGTATATGTAGAAGGCGGCTAAGTCGGGCACCTTAATCATTGCTGATCACAGCATGCCAAACTTCGCCTCTTCGTTGAACCGAGCCTTCTTATATAGTTAAATCCATCTTTTTCATTGAACTAGTCAAGCTGTTCGAGAGAAGGGACGCTTCGGTCGCTTGCCGAATGATCACCTCGGGCTACTCTCTCTTTGAAAACTCTGCCAAAAGTGCTTCCTTCGCCACCGATAACTTTTAATTTTCGAGGTCAGTCAAGATACTCAAAACAACCCGCCGGAATTTTCTCTTTTCAAGAAATGAATTGGATCAACAGACATGAAATAATTTTAAAACCTACTATGGAACTTTCTTTTCTAACAACCCCCACAAATTTCATGTATTTTTAAAAAAACAATCTCCAATTTTTTGCCCTTGCCATTTTCATATCCTTAATCATTAAAAATTTCGATGCCAAAAACGCTAAATCCTTTTATTAGTTTTTTCCCTTCCACATTTCGAAATGGTAACCTCCGCAATTTTAGCCGCTTGAAATCTACCAAAGTGCCCTATACGTATAAAACAACTTTGTTGTAATTCCAATGCCAGGAAAATTTAATGTTAAATGATCTCATAATATTATTTGTTTATTCAATTGAGAACATAATCCCTTATGTACAGACAAGGAATTATCTCAAATTTTCTCTGGCCAATTCTCTATACATAATTGAAACACTATAGTAATGAGCCTACTGTGGATATTGAAACATCAATCAAACTAGGCTTTCCATTGGACTATCTGTTTTGAGTTACGGCTCAATTAAGGATCACACAGCTGGCTGGTATGACTATCTATTTAAAGCTGAACTTTACGATTCATTATATTGTTGTAGATAGAAACTGTACGGTACCAGGTGGAGTGAGACGCTGGGCGATAGGGAGAACCGCTAACAGCGGCTGAAGGGAGCTGAGAGAGAGCGGCTGAGAGATATATAGAGAGAGCACGGGGTGAGAGAGAGACTTTTTTATCATGTCTTTCTTTCAAGGTAGTAAGTCAGTAATCCATCTATGCAGTGTGCAATGTGAAGTGTCTCGATATCGATGATGAGAAAGAATCTGTCAATTGGATTCTTTCCATCATGGAACACTTTTAAATAAATTAAATTGTTAAAGGAAAGAACGTGCAACGTGGCATACATGATTGTATGTGTCACATGTAATGAGGAGAAAGAATGTCTACAAAAAGGAATTATAAAAAATTAAAGGTAGAAAAAATATGAGGAAAACAGGATGTAAGAATTTGAGAGAGAATTAGAGGAAGAAGCTCAGAACGACGAGAAAAAAAGGAGAAAGAATGTCTTACACACCGTCTTGTTCGAGGTGATGGGGTGAGGATGAAGATAGGACGGTTGGATTATTCAAAGATTGAGTAAGTTGCTTATGGCGATGGGAGAGAAGATTCTTTTTGAGAAGATCCGCCAAATTTTGGGCAGATGGGACATGGTGTAATGAGATTGTTTTGGCATTGAGATGGTGGTGCAAATGATGATATTTTATGTCGCTATGTTTGCACTTTCGGTTTTGCCGGGATTTGAAGCAATGGCAATGACACCAATATTATCGATCATGAATGGTGTGGTTTTAAGAGTAGAAATTGCACTTCTGATATCAATTGGCGGATCCAGATCGCGTCTCAAAAAGCTCGGTAAGGCGCAAAATATTTGGCTTCTGACGTACTGAGGGATATCGTGCTTTGATTTTGGTATATCCAAGGAATCGGCGTTCCGTATGCTTGGAATATCACGGCAGTGGTGCATTTGCGGTCTGCTGACTCAGCGTAACTGGAGCCAGTATAGAATATTAGGAGACAAGAAGAGGTAGAATTGAAAGTAATACCGATTTAATTGTGCTGTTCAAGTAACAGATAGGGTGTTTTAGAAGTGGCATATGCCCTTTAGTTTGTTTTGATATAATTCGCGCCAGCTATCCAGTCGCAAACGAGATGTCGAGACGAGTGCCGTCAACGAGAAAACGGAGATCTCCAATACAGCTGATGTACATTGTTACTCATACTAATTCAGCATTTCTTCTTGGGATAAGTAGTCATATATTGGTTTGTATGGAAAGGAGTTGTGCGTGGATTTAAATTCTGAAGGCGCCTTTTGGTGATGACTTTGGTGACGAGGCGGGGTTGTGATAGTGCAATATAACCATTTGGCTTGTATTATACCGACCAACCAATGAAGGAGGTTGGGTTTCCAAGGGTTTTTACAGAGTATTTTGTTTTTAAGTGACTATGGAATGCATTAATGGCGTAGTTGTCTGGTGCAGTCACTAGAAAATCATCAATGGTGATAGGTATAATGATGGATCCATTGTCGAGGTGTTTGTGGTATATACAGGGATCTGCTTGTGATTTTATGTAATAAGGAGATATGATTTCTTCGTGAAGCACTATTAGGTAAATGTTTCCGGCTGATTTTTAACCGTAGTAGGATTCATTTTAAAAATGCCGTATTCGTGATTGGGGTAAGCAAAAGAGCCATCAGCATGGGGGAGCTGTTTGACGTACACTGTATGTTCTGGATCGTAAAGTTCATGAGTGAACATGGACGAAATATATAAATGACAAATCGGTTGTTTCGATCGTCTGGCATGGGAGGATATGAATCGCGATGAAGTCTTTTCTGCAGCGGATGCGCTGATATGTTTAGGATTATAATGGATCTTGGGCTTTATTATGAAGATGAATCACTTGAATCTCTAGAGAGGTCGGCGATTATTTTCCATCCCTATATATTTGCTCAGATGAGCCAGCTTTTTAATCGAGGGACTCTATTTTATTTTTGTTTCGACGCGTTTTGGACTGAGATGATGATTGATAGTTCCTACCTTCATGTTGTTTAGATAAAACTTCATTTCCCACGCTTTACCTTGTCCTAGACTGCTAGTCACTGACTTGTCTCTGAAGCGCATTGACCTGATAGACCAATTCCGGCTGAGCTGGTTGCACAAAGCTCGGATTAAAGGGGACTGTGTGTTGCGGTCCGGAAATAGTCTGCTGAAACGTTGATGGTTGACAGTATTGGTATGGGATGTAGGATTTATTTTCTTGATTGATCTACCAGCTCTAATACGTTACCGGAGGTATCAAACCTGGATGTTTCTGAAAAGGGACGTGCGGACCTTGTGATGAGGGGACGAGGAAATGAGATTTTCCTGTTGATCATGGTTCTGCTGGTGCGCCTGTAGATATTGACGGTTGTAGAGGTCCTGAATGATTGTTATTTTTATTGCTGCCGTTGTGATCTGCGGGTTGATGTGCTGAGGTGGCCGATGTTTGGATTCGCGGGGTTGGATTATCGTTACTACTACGATAGTGGGTTGCTATTTTGACACTGGTTACCAAGCGGTTGATTTCGTAGTATCGTTTGGCAATCTGTGCTCCTCTTTCTTTCCAGATGGCATATAATATTTTGAAACCCACAGGGGGATTCTTCCCTACCTGATTGGTATGACAATTGACTCCCGAATTTTGTAATAAATATAGTTCACAGGCATCGATATATTCATTGTTCGCTCTCCAAAGGTTGAGAAATAAATGTAGATACGTCAATATGTTGCAATAATTTGCGACAAAAGTCGTCAACAGTTTTGTCGCTGGTAAAACGTCGCGGAATAGAGAAATGATAGACGCAGCAGACTTGTTCTTTGTTGGAATGGACTGTAGAATGTTCAAAGACGAATTTCGTCTCGATTTATGCTGATATGGCGGCGTGGATTCGGATCGGATATCTACTACTGCTGATTCTGCGATGGTGGATAGATCAGGCTAGTTTTCCTGGTCGCGTAAAAGGTAGTAATTACACTGCTGATCTGACTAATGCCGAGAGTACATCTCCTAAATCGTGAGTTGACGTCAGGATCAAGGTAATTTCGATTATTTGTTCGGTTCGTTATCTGCGGAAGTTGTTGTAATTGGGATTAGTTTCCTATGCCCTGATGCGATGCTGTTTGATGCTCCCCAACTTTCCGAGCCACATGGGTTCGTGATTTTCCAACATAGACCTGATCTTTTCGTGGTGTTTATCGGGTACTCCGAGTGGAATGTCTGTCTCCTTCGTTGGCGTTTCGTCTTGATCCATGTGCCACTCCCATAAGTCCGCGAGATGTTTGTTAATTAACGCCGGGTCTTTGGCAGATTTCTTGGCCTTCCGATACAAGTAAAGTGATCGCTTTGATGATTCCGATTCGGGGACTAGGCCGAGCATTTGGTCGTGAGAAATATTCGACTCGACGGGCAAGGTGGGGTACGGACTTGTGTTAGCAGCATGTTGATTTAGAAGCAGGATCTTTGGATGTTCTCCAAAATTGGCAACTAATATTCTTTTCCGTCGGTTACATCGGCTATTCCTGTGCCCGCTAAACATAAGTGGTTGTCATAGAGGCGTCATGTTGGTTCAACGAGGATTAATCCTTGACGAGCCGTTGTGACTGGAACCAATGTTTGCGTTTCAGGTAGTATTTCCGTCTGCTCCGCTACATATAGCTTTGGTGAATTCCTCTCCTTGGGGATAGGTATTTCTTCCGTTCTGGTAGCGACTGGGCGTCTAAGAGTCTCTTTTTAGGGTTCCGGGCAATGGGGTCAGTTTTTCTGTCTTCCATTCAAGTGATTGCCCGCGTGGGCGGATTGCTTCTACATGTTTTTCGCAGATATCACAACCGAGGATGACCGACGTTACTAGTCTATCGGACACGTAGAAGGTCACCATCTCCGACTGCGATCCGAGTTGTGCAGATATTATTATAGTCTCCTCCATATTACGCTGTCTTTTGTTAGCGTCTCGTATGTTAGTCGGCCCTTTGAGGGGCTTGATGAGTTTCTCCGATCCATAGGGTAGGTCGGAGCGTCTGATGAAACTAGAATGGGCACCGGTATCCAGGACTGCAGCAATCCGTTTTGCTGAACGTAAGATGAGACGAATATTTTCATAGACACGATAGTTTCGTCTGGTTAATACGAAAACCGCGCCTTTCATGCGTGTGCGGGTTACTTTCCACCATGGGCGTTAGAAGAAACCGAAACTGTTCGTTTTTAATGGTGTTTTTGATGCGACAGAAGTTATAAGAGGGACGAGGGGGCTTTGTGAAGGAGATTTTGGGCGACTCAGGATTTTCTTTACTTCAAAAGAAGATGCTTCGGGAAGTCCTCGAGTTGGTTTCCCTGGGTCTTCTCACTGTTTTTGGTAACTTCGTCCCCTGTCTGAGGGTTGTTGTTCTGCTGGCGTGGGTTAACTCCAGTTTGCAATGCGGTATGCTGTATCCGGCACACTAGTCTTCTGTGCTGTTGACACCTTGTCATAGTTGGTAATGACCTGCTCCATTTCCGAGAATTGTAGTTGAAACTTCGGAGAAATGTGGTTTAAATCATAAGATTGGTGACAAATAAATGGTTGTTGTGTCTGGTTGCTTGGTTTCTTGGCGGTCCACCCCACACGGTTGAGAATTGAAGATAGTACACCAAAGTTGATGTATCCTGGTCTGACTTTATTTGCATACAGGTTGGGTTTTTCTTCCATTATCGTGGATGGTAAGTTGTTTGTGTCCACCGAATCGTCTGGTACTACCATTTTGTATTCGGTCTCGGCCGATTGTTGATCAGCTACTTCCTCCGCAAAGGTGTACTTCGCGTAATTTTTTCGATCCCCAAGATGGTAATGTTGAAGTCCGCGTTCCAACGCGTTGTGCTCTGTATTCGTCTCCTTGGTCTTGGGCATACTGGACAAGGCGATAGAATGTTGACTCCTGACGGGGTTTATTTTCCCGGAAGTGTGCGAAGATTGTCCGAGTTATTGGTTCCAATCCGTCCACGAAGAATGGCATCGTTTCCAACTCGTCATGGGCATTACCACAGCGATATGCTGCGTCGTTCAACCTGGACGTGAAGTCCTGTTCGGATTCATTAATTATCTGCCGCTTTCCTCAGAATGTATTCACAGCCTCACCTATGGCTGCGGGTGTGGATTACGTCCTCAACAACGATTGGACGGCTTCTGGTCAGCAATTAACACCTCCGGAGCGAGCTCCGTTTCTTGATGATCGGAATTGTTGCGGTTTTCCCCGTAAGGAATCGGGGAAGAACCACGTAAAATCTTGGACCTCACTCAGACCGAGTATGTCACATTCTTTCACCATGCTCGAGAGGGAGTCGAAAACCAGTATTGGATCGTCGCCAGAAAATTGGTGTTCTTTCATCGTCAGCTCCCGACTCTTGAGGTGTCTGCGTAATTCTCCAGTCGATGCACTGTCACGCCCATCACATGTGCGGGATAAATGATAGTATCGGTAGGACATTAACCGGTCGAAGGCCGGGTTTGATGGTTTAAAAGAGGTCACACCTCGGTGCTTCGGGTCTTTTTCACATTCTAATAACGGTACTGATAAGGTAATGACATCCCAATCTTGGCCTGTTGTTCCGTCATCATCTTCCGACTATGAAAAGTCGTATTCGGACATACATTGAGTTCCAGTCGACGGTTTCGATCGGTAAGAATGTGAACTTCTAGTACCTTTCCTTGCGTTGCGTAATGTATCACGATGTACCATGGTGACCTTTTGAGACGGTAAGAGCAGAATTTGTGGTGTGTCTTCCTGAACAGTGACTGGGATTTCTTCAATTTTTTCTTCCTCTACAATCGAGTGTTGTTGGCTTGGTGTACCGCGTTCCATGATGGCGTTAACATCTGAATGTAAAATATTTACGGCTTCGGTCACAGACTCCGATGGAGATTGTATCTTTTCGGTAAGGAACTGCTCAATTACCGTAAGTTCGGTGCGGAGGTGTTTTCATTCTTCCTCTAATTCGGGCTTGCGGGTAAGCTCCTCTTCCAGATGTTTGTTTAATTCTGTTATTTTTTGTTGTAGGACGGCGGATTCCTCGGCGAAAATGCGTTGAAAGATTTCGTCACGAGTGAGTTGGTCGCCAAACGGTGCGGGAGTATCCACAGAACCGACATTTGAAGCGGCGCTAGATGCATTACGAGAACCAGCTGGTAAACTTCCGGTCACAGAGCGTGTTCTTTGCAATCCAGGCCTGGGGATGCCAGTCGAATCTGTCGATAGAACAAATCTAATATATGCTAATTTTCTCCAGTCCGCACTGTTGAGTCGTAGACTTCATACAATAAAGTACCTTTACGGCCTCGGTGGTCTGAAGGTGCGTTACTACCTTCCGTTGATCTTTCTGAAGAAATACAAACAAGCAATCGAGAGGATCACTATTGCCCTTTATACTGGTTATTACCCTGTCGCAGGCGCTTCAGTTGGGTTTCCCTTTCCTATCGTGGTATGCAATACCTTGTTGAGAAACGATTTGTAATCTGATGTCTTAAAATGTGTCTACTTCTTTATATTATCGTTCAGCTCGATCCGGATGTGGTATTTATACCAACACCGAGATCGGTCTGATTGTTTTGACACGTGTATCAAAATTCCACTGTTAGTAATTCTAACTGTGTGATTCTAATTAAATGCTGACAAATCGTCAAATAATGTAAAGACTCGGTAAATGAAAGGATGTTGCATAAACCCCATTCAATAACACGAACGTATCGATCGATTCGATTCGTCGATTTGACAATGCCCGTTGTCTTGGTATTGTTGATCTTCGATCAATTGCCACCTGGCCTGTTTCTAGGTTGGGAGACCAGATGTAGTGCAATGCACTCCAGAGAGGAGGAACTCGAGCACTAAAGAGAGGTCGTAACCCTTCGTTCCGAGTAGCTCGTTTTGGTGCTTGCACTCCACCAAAAAGTGGAAGGAGGGATCGTATTTTCGCAGGTGGCAGTAGATGGATTAGGTGCGTATTGATCTTAGCGCGCTTGTAAAGCTGTGGATGTGAATACGACGTGTGTTGAGTGGAACAACGAAACGCGCTTGTAAAGTGCGGTTGAGCCTCTCTCGAAAGAGAGATTGAGGTCCTATCGTAGCCGAAACGGATTTCGTTATGGTCGACGAAATGCGAGTTTCGGGGTTAGGTTCAGACTCGAAGTTGCTTGTCTTTATTATAATTGGAGAAAGGCACACGAAAAAACCTCTTAAGTATGCTCCACCTGCTGCCAAATGGGTGGAAGTGTATTAGACAAGATAGCGAAGTGCGAGCCACCGGTACAGTGTAATGGGCAACATTATCCTAAATACAGGTGGTGATTGTGAAAAACCACCCAAAAACTGTGGTCCTAAACAAAAGAAAAAATATGACAAAAGTCACTAAACAATACACGTGTCCAAAAACTAATTGAAACACATTATATCCTTGTGGTTTGGGTGGGGTATGGATGGTGGTAATGATGATAGCCTTAGTTGAGTTAATGTAATGCTGGGATTGAATGGAATTGTTTGGTTGGGTAGGGGATGATGGTTGTTGGAACATATTTTTGTTGTTTTTGTTTTAGATTGGTTATACGCTGAGGGTGAGATTAATGGGAAGTATCCGTTAGTGAAGATGTTGCAGGTAGATCATGGTAAAGTACCATTTTAAATTGTGGTTTATGATGATGTTTATCTAAATCATTTATTTATTTCATTGCGCATGCCATGTTGTGCCATTTAGCCATTGGTTTTGTGAGAATAGTATGAGGAAATTTATTTAAAGGTTTACTAAAAGCTTTATTCTGCATGAGAATAGCTTTAGATCCATTCTTTATGATATCATGAACAGATACTATCGTTTCAGGTATGGCTGGTGTCTTCACCGTATTAATTCGTATAGTTCCATAAGTTGTTGGTATATCAATATGTTCAGTGTGCGTTATGGCGGTGTAGTGGTTAGTGGCGGTGATTGAGGTAAGATTATTGGTTGTTTTTTCATATTTTTGGTGTATATTGAAGTGTGAGTGGAATGTGCACCACTATAGAGAAAAAATGTACCTGATCTTGGTAATGGACTATCATGATCAGAATATACCTGATGTCTATGTTGGAAGGGTATCGATGATTGTTTAGGAGGCATATCTAGAGCTTGATGTATGGATCTGGATGTATTGCGATTGAATCATTTATTGGTAGGGTTAGTGGTTGACGGTTGAAGTTGATTATGTTTCTTATGGAATTAAAAGCATTGATGGCGATGATTCTTAAGGTCGAGACATTGATCACCAGTGTGGTTTAATATTCATACGTAGGAAGAGAAATGAAATAGACAACATGATTGTTTCGATTAATTGTGAGTTTTGGTCGTTGATATGGTGATCAATGAGTTGAGAAATATTTTCTGGAGTAAGTTGGATTTTTATGAGAAGTTAATATAGTGGTAATGACAGTTTGAGACTGCATAGATGTGATATTAATATATTTGATCAAGTTTTGAAGGTTTGGATGTAACGGGTCATGTTTATGATCCATAATGGTGTTACTTATGAGTATGATGGATGCTGACGGATACCGTTTATTATATATTATATATTTTTTGTATCAGCATCTATATTTGGGTAATGCGCCGCAATCATTAGTGTTCTGATTTTATCATGCGCCTTGGAATATACGTTGGCATTTTTGTAGTTGTTTATTATTGTGTCAAAGGCTTGCATTTCTATGGAATCATGGTCAGCTGGCGTGCATTTTCAAAGTTTTTTTTGTACTCTGTGAATTATGAGGCAGGGACTGATGGATGTTCAGGGAGTTGTGATAACAGTGGTGATGTCTGGAGAGGGATGATAATAGTACGCTGGTAAGTGCGGTGACTGACCTATGTGTGCTTGGAATCGAAACCTTATTTGATATTGTCTATGTTCTGTGCTATTCACAGAGTTTCAGCCTCCCATCTCATAGCGAAGATCCAAGGCTTCATAGTATCTCTGTCAAGCGTTGCAATGGTGGGCTGGTGGGTCGGTATATGGTTCTGCATGGGACATTGATGGGTATTTGTTCATTCTGTTGTGCCATTGTGATAAGAATGATTTAGTGTGAAGGGGGGTAAATACGATTGTGATAGGTGTTGGTTTAAAATATATATATACGTATATAAGTATATATTATAGTAGTATGGGGATCTGGTATAAAGTAAATGGAGATATTGTGTTCTTGTGGTTTGTTATCAATGTGAAGTATTGATAATCGTTTGAGTATGATGGATATCGAATCATGAATGATAATCGGTTTGGTTGTTATGTGAGATGTGATAAATATCTTGACATGGCTTGTAGATTGTTGTGAAGTAGTAGTGGTATCGTATAAAGGCCCATAACCTGTGATGTGACGAGAACGATTAAGAGAGAGAGAGAAGTCTCAAGTCTCTCCCTTCACGTCTGATTGTAACGTACTACAGTACCTTGTTGCACTTCAAGGCCGATGAGCCAATCAAAAATTGCCATATGTCACGGCATAAAA
>JAULBU010052304.1:0-12656 GCA_032358235.1 Odonthalia washingtoniensis | reverse complement strand
ACAGTAGAATGAGATAGCGACCAAAATCTTGGTCTTTATTGGTGGATGCTGAGCTGTACCAAATTTGTCCGATAGTATCGTAAAAAATTGCGCGGTTGCCTCCGAAAAAGGGAGGAAGAGATGGGATAAGTAAAAAGTGCGTACGGGTAAAATACACATGTGATATGCAGATACCAAGAATGATTTCATATGTAATTATACATGTCAGTTAAAACCGACATGTATAATCGTATATGTCTTTGAAATAACGCGGACGGCCGTCGAAACGAAAAGCAGTTGAAACCCCATTCAGTGTAACAGAACACGAGCGAAAAGGTCATCAAGAAAAGAAGTTACAAGAATTTGGAAAAGAGGTTGTAAGAACTGGAACTGTAGTATGCAAGAAAACGAAGAAGGGCAGGCAGGACAGAAGAAGCGTTGCTATGGCGAGATGGAGGCCGATGGCGCGCGACAAGTAACTGGTAGCGGCAAGCCTGTTTAAAAAAAGAAAAAGAAAGTAGAAGATGTATTTGAACGATATAGCGATGGAGACTATATAGTCACTACGTTAAAGAAGGCGGAGGCCAAGTGTGCATATAAGGACCATGCCAGTGATCTGCTTTCGAAGGCACTGCATTATAATTCTGATGATTCGACAGTGCCAAGAAGAACGAAGTGGACGCTAATAAAGTTCAAGAGGTGAATGGTCGAGATTTACCAACGGTGGGGAAATGCATAGAAAGTGAAGAGAAAGATGAAGATGAAAACATCAGAAGCAGCAGTAGCTGTGGGAGTGGGCAAAATGGTGCAGGATGTAGGGAAGTGGACGTAGCAAACCTTTGGAGGAATTTGGAAATAGACCAGCTCCTCTTGTATGTGAAAGGTCGAAATGGGAAGAGAAACGTGGTGTATGGCGTTGTGTGAAAAATGAGGATGGGCATTGCAGTTTCTTTGATGTTCCGTACTCAGTGAACTATGGTCCATACTTTTACTGGTTCGATGATATGACCGCTGACCAGATGAAGAAATTTTGACTGGGGGAATATTCGAGGCGGAAGCTGAATGACTTCCCGTCCAATGAGTATGGATTTAAACAGGACTAGAAGAAATAAATTTGTGTGATTATATGATGAATAATAGAAAGTGCGGGATGGTACTTCTGACATATGAGTATGTGTGATACCGATCAGGGATAGGATGTACACAAAAAAGTTCTCCCAAATTTTTTATCACACGTGTTAATGGTTTATTGAATTTTCAGTAAAATTACCGTATAATTTTTTTTATTTGTTTTCGAGTTTTTTATCGATTTTTTGATGCTACTTGCTGATTCATTGGAGCACCAATTTCATTTCCACTGATTATATCAATTCCACTGCTTTGAACGGCAGATCTTCTCTCGCCCAACGCAATTTCACCTTTCGAATTGTACGTCTTATTGATAGCACCAATGGCCTGCGTGATGTGTTGTTCAGTAGGGAGGTTGTACGATTGGGGTATCGTTGTTGAAGGGCTGACAACATCATCGCAGCGCTCATCTTTTTACCATCATTTTCTGCACCTTCTTTAAACCATGCCAAGATGTCGAGACGGAACTCATTAGTTGTATTTCTCCCTGAAGTCCTTCCTCTTACTAGTCTCTGAGCCCATCCCTTTTTAAATAGCATCCTTTGAAGGTCGACGACTCCACAGAAACACCTTTCAAAAACGGGCTTATAGACTCATACTTATATATATATATATATGGAGTTTTTCATCTTTCAATGCTCTGAAAGCAATACCTGCAGCCTTGTTCATCACAGATAAACCACTTCGACTGCAAACAATTAAGCAGTCCGTCATGTGCTTCTACAGCCTGACTTTCGACCTGAACACATCGCTTTGACCCCACTAAAAATATCAGAAATTATTGAAATTATTGGGTGATACGTTTTCTAATTTCCACAATCCAAAAAACGAAGCACATCACATCCCGCGGTTTACTTTCTTGATCCATGACGTCATCGATCCTTCTACAGAACAATAAAATTTGTACTGTCACTCATAAATTCGTTACAGTCACATGTCACAGCATGGTCACTGTCATGTGTTCTATTATCATTTTCCTTCTAATAGCCCCTACACACATCTCTCACATATTTGAAATATACTTCTCTATACCCATATCACTGATTTATTTTTAAGACAGAAATTTCTGCATCTGCAAGTTTTTATTGTTGGGCACTCAAATACTGTAAAATGTGCCAAATATCGATAAAACTTGACCGTTCCATTTTGAGATTAGAGTTAATTGATTATCATTTCGGCTCTCATGATTACTCCAATTTTCCTGAGAAGACAGTAATTGTCTTTACAGGAAAATAGGAGTCATATATTAATTATTAATATATGATTTTTAGCCAAAAATGACAAAAAAGCATGTATTAATATTTCCAGTCCGTCTCTTTATTCTCTTGAAATCTTTACGTCTATGCCTATTATGCATTCGCATTCCATCTTACAATTCCAGTCTTTCTGGATATGACTTTTGTCCTGCTTAAAATTTATTGTCCATATCTTCTTAATTGCGTAGCACGTCTGCGAAGCAATGGACATTACTATGTTCCTGCACTGTGTATTTGACATTATTGTTTTCTATAAATTCACTTCTTTCAATGCCAACTGTACCAATTCACGGTAACGAGTTTACGAATAAACTGATTTCCTTCCAGTTTTTACTCTATCATCATACGATGTTCCGTCAATTATTCATCCCTTCACTATAGTTTCCACCAAACTCTATACTCAGTCTTTCACCAATTTCTCACAGTTATGGGACCAGGAGGAAACACCACACTAACATCACGTCCGAAGTTCACGTGGGTTCTTTGCACAACCCCGTGCACCAACGGGCGCGGTAATAGAGAAGGACACTCGTATGTAGTAGAGTTATGGAAATTGTACCAGGAAAAAATTCCAGGTTGCAACTCGAACAACAAGATTACTGCGAGTCTGCGGGGTATTTATTTTCAATCTGAACTGTTTGGTACGGTATATGATTTCTACTCAGGTATCTCCAACGGCATAATTTCATCTACAGAAGATGTGGTTGCAGTAGATGCTGCTGTTCACTTCAGTGATCCTCTTTCAGATACAAATCCAACGCAGTATTAAATGACTTCAACGACCTCCTCCTCCTCAATTGTAAGTCGACCGAAAACTATCAGAATTATGAAGCTCAGTTCGCAACATAAGTGGCCAGTTATCACTATCATGGTTCTACTTCACATTACATGAGTCGAGTTTAGCAATGATGCTACTAATTGGTTCTCATTATCAATGACAATGAACGAATTCAAATAATATCAACAGCATATGATGGGTTAGCGATTCAAGTGGCTGACACGAACGATTAAATTGTCACTCAAATCACTTATGAGAAATTTGCATCAATATTACGGCAATGCGACACAAGAAATAATGGCCATATGTATAATAACAAGACATATGTGGAAAATAATGCAAATGCCACAAATCGAAATAAAAATGGTGGCCAAAATGGTGGCCAAAATTGCTCTAACCATAATCGTAATTTTAACAACAAATCCTGTCAAACACGAAATGGTCCACCCATGATGAGTCCTGAGGATGTTAGGGCATGTAAGATCAAGAAAAAGTGTACCGCCTGTCGTAATCATAATCATTGAGCATGAGACAATCTGCATTATGGTTAAATTAAGAACAATTTATCCATCATTCCTGCAAATGATCAAAACAATATCAAACAGAATCAGAATCAACCTCAAACACAGAATCGCAACTTAGGTCAACCAAAATGAAACAGTACAATCCAAGACAGAATGATAATGGCCATATCGGTGAATTTATGACAACAATGGTGGCTAATACAACACAAATGAAACAAAGCAGCTCAAATGGTCCACTCGTTGATGATGGCGCTGCTAACAGTGCATTATGTATGATAGAGATCCGTCTCTCACGCCATATTGATGGATAATATTCAATACAGTTATACTCGCAGCCCATTACACCCTCTAATTAATAGTCGTGGCAATTAGGTACAAGTGCACATTGAAGTGGTCACCGTTAAATTATTGGAAGTATCGGTTCATATTCAAGTGTTCACCATAAAATTATTTAAATTATTAATATTTCATGTCAATCCAGCAATGACGACACTGTATTGATCCATCATCTCATCGTCAGTGGTTCATCTCAATGGGTCATAGCGAAGAAGTTCTCGAGTGCAAGTGGTGTTCTACAATACAGTGGCAGTAAAAATCCTGATGCTTCTGATTGATGGTATCAGGGATTCCATAGAAATGGGAGATGACGGCATACATTCTTATATTCCACTTAATCGATATAACATGGCATTGTCACAGCCATCAGTTTCAACTAGACACACTGCATCGATTCATATAAATGAAGATATATTTCAGTCTTGGTCTCAAAATAATTGAATTATCAACAAAGTACACAGACACACATGTATGTGGCTACTAGACGCGTATTATGACATAAAAAAATTATTTCAGAGAAATAAAATTTGGAGTGAGGACGTCCAAAAATATCTTGGTGATATCATTCGAAAATTAACGGCATGAATTGCGTCATCCACTCCACATCCTTCTCGAAAAGTGGCCCTTAGTACTCTGAATCGTTCGATCAATGATGTCGTAATGATCGACCATTTTTACCTCGATCAGATACGGCTCTTTCACTGTATGGATAGATTATAGAGCTTTTCCTTAGTCTATCCAGTGCCAGATACATCAATATTTTAAGCTATTATAGCATTCGAAGCAACTTGGACCACACAATGATGGCCACCAGTGGCGGTTCAAGGTGAACACGCCTTTAACAAGGAATAATTCACTACTTATATAAAACAGAAAGGTATTATATTTAGACCAGTACCATCGCATAGACATGAAAAAAACACATTAGAATTTAAACATGGTACTATTCGATCAATTTTCTTACAATTGACACATTCCTCACCAAATGTATGTAGACCAGTACTAGATCTCGGTGCTGTATTCATCTCAAATGACCAGTATGTATCTCAAATACTTTTGTCATTTGAGATAGACAAGGGGTTCAGTAAGCCCCTGATCGCATATTATACACCAACTTGGTATTAAATTCCCATCTATATAGATCTGGTAAAAGAGAGAGACACAATTCTGGCCAAACGCAAGCTCAACATATATATTAGAACCAAGGAACCTATCGACCCAGTAATCAATACTGGTGGCCTTGTACAGGATGTTTTAATAACGGACACGTAAAAAGTGGAATATGGCTCCCACATAGAGTAGTGCCACAAGTAGATAGTTCAGCTGGTACTATAACTATACCTGGTGCCAATGGTCGAAAAATAGTTGCAGAATTTGAATATACTAGAATGGCAATCGTCGATGATGATTTTGCCGTGTCAATTGTAGAATCAATTGACAAACTCGATGATGCAATCTGAGAAGCTCTTGACAATGACATCCCAAATTTAACATGGAAAATGAACATGCCGCCTTAACAATCAGCCCAGACTTCGATACATAATTCGATGATACTAATACTGGTATAAAACCTACTACTAATAAGGAAACTACAGATAATACAGTACCTGATGCAACTGAAAATGACAATGATGATTCCGTCCCAGCTGCAACTCTCATCTCACTCACATGATGACGCCATCTCAAATTATGATGACATACCAAGTGATTATGCCTACAGTAATGGCACCATCACTGTAGATGACAACATGGTGATATATGTTTTGAATATTGATGACAGAATCGAGGTATAATGGACTATAGAAGAGAGTTTCTACCTGGTACTATAAATGCAACTAATCACGATGGTCATCCTATTCTATATGACGACGGTGGCGTTGAATATCTCAGACCAATTAATGATAATTGTAGTCTACCAGACAGTTGAAATAGTTCCTTAGTTTCGGTGGGTCTTAAGTTGGAATCCAATGAACACATGGTAATGAGTGAGATTCTATCATCAATCGGGAATACGTCCTTCATGCGTCATCACACATAAGGCTTCCAGCAGCCTGTAATCATTAAGTCTTATCTAGATGAAGAGTCGGAATTCAATGAAAGGTATCTGTAATACATAAATCAACTCTAACACCGAAATCGAACGTATTTCGTTACACACGATCTACAAAATGAAATTGAATGATGATAATTAACTCAAGTTAAAATCTAGAATAGCTCCACATGGTGACGAATATAATATCAAGTCTGAACTCAAAAACCCTGGCAATGTCATGACAGAGCTTTCTTTATACGATTGGTAGTTTCTTTCAAACGTACTGAGTGTTGGAAAATGTGCAAAGTTCTTCAGCATCTACTATCGTGGTTATTATCTCTTTTCGCTTTCTTTGTTTTATTCAAATGAGCACCCATATTTATAATGCCATTGATACGTCGACCTTCCTTCCCTTTTATCTAAGGTCCGTTATTTCTTCCAATTCTCGTAGCATGAGTCGGAATTTCACGGCAATCTCGTCCTTCATGCCCTTTTCGCTCTTTCTATATGCATTCACCTCTTCAGTTGTCTTGCACTATTTCTTCCGACTTTTCGGACTGGTGATTCTCCTTCTTCAATTTACCACGGTTCCTCTTCGTCTGAGCTTTTATCGAACACGCACCGTTTGTTGTGTTTGAGATCTATTCTGTATTTATTACGCGAATTTGTAATTCACTTGAGGTTAAAATAATCAAAACTCATGTATTTTATCTTATTTGTAAAAAGAACCAATCATATTCATTTGGCACTTCGTGCGTTTCTTCACACTCTACTTAATCATTCGAAGCCTTTTTGAAATGGTTTACCATCCCGAAAGTTCGATGATTATTATGTCGAAAGCCGAAGTGAGACGATATATCAAAGAAATCAAAAACGCACCTTGCCATTCGTCTAATTTGTTTCACTTTTGATGAATTATAACCATGTCTCACTGTCCACCTCGAAAGACTGGTGATAAGGAAATGTGAGTTGTACTGAGTGGGAGATCTTGTTGAGCATCGGATGGATGGTCGGATTGATTTTCGTAAGCGCGTCGGAACTATTGACTTTTCCTTGAATCCATCGTATCACATCGAGTTATTTAGGAGTCCCTGATTCTTTGAACGGTTCATCTCAACCTGTAATCCCTGCCTGCTTGCAAGGAAGTTATAGCGTCGTATAAACCTTTCAAGTCCACATTGAGAACATGTTCAAACTGATCTGTAGGAAATATTGACTGTAGAGCCAATTTCAAGTTGTACCCTCTGTCGTCCGCATCAGCACACGCTAGTATTTCCGCACCGTATGAAGAGTGACATACTCTCTTCTGCTTTCTGTTTGCCCAGTAGATAACGTGATATGCATTGTTTAATCTGTACTTGTCTTCATATAGCATACCTTCCAGAAACCCCATTTGACCGTATTTCTCGGTTCTGGATATTGTGAAAGCTGCGTCTGAGAAAGAAGTCACCGTTGCTTTTCAATACCTGCTCCTCGATTGTGGAAATTGAATCCTGCGCGAAGGTCTTTCATCTCTTTTAACATTCCATGTACTTGTAATATGTGTTCTACACACAACATAGTTACACGTTGCTGCATGTAAGATCCAATTTAACCTACCTGTGGGAGTGATCCACATCCCAACCAAACAAGGTCACATGCCAGACCTCTGAAGGCAGCAATCTCATTTTCCAAGGCATTGAACCTTCGTTACTTCTTCTAGTATTCTCAATTAGCACCGATTGGATATTTTGCATGTATAATTCCATATTTAGTACGATAGATCTTTGCTTTTCCTGTACGATTTCTGCACCGTTGAACTTCATTACGTTGTCCGTGATGAACTTTCTTAAGAGGAATCGCTTTGATATGTGCTCCGTAAATGCTATTATTTCATCTAAATGTCCAGCAATTAGAAGGTCATCGGTAACTTTAGCGACAATAAGGGTTATCTTGCCGTTTTCTGATCTTATAAAAAGTTGTGGGACACTTCTGACTCGTTCAAATGATGCTTCCCCTATCAGCTAGGCTTCAAAAACCTTGGCTCATTCCATTGTCTCCCCACCTCCCAGATTCCGTACGCAATTTTTTGGAGCTGCGATAGAACTCCCCTTTGACCTTTCCATTCAAAAGGAGGTCTGGAAAATATCTCTCTTTGAAGCAGACCGCTTTGTAAATACGCGCCTTTGAAATCCAAACATCCAAGTCGAAAACCTAAGATTGTAGCGATACTACAAAGATGTCTGATTACATCAATTGATCTGTTTAGGAATCGTCTCTGACGTTATCTTTCTCCCTGTCTCTACTTTCATGTGAGTACAGTCTGACTTTGAGCCTCTTGCGGCGGCTTTCTTCCACTTTAAATTTGTAGACGATATGGGATCCAATTAAATTCGCTTAGAATGGTACATCACGCTCGTTGACTTCTTGATATAGTATGACCCCCTCCAATTCGACTCCAGTTCAGTTGCCACTTCCTTATTTACCACCCATTGGGGGGGCGCACTCTAGCGTTTTGCGTGTCACTTGAGAAGATCCTAGTATCTTGTGTACTTCATTTAGCACTGTTCGCTCATCTGATTCCATTTCACTAAGTTCAACTGTCGAATCGTCAAAACGATCCGATGAGCGGGCGAGAGGTTCGCGTGATACGATCGCAAGAGGAAGAATAGAAAGTAAGAAAGACATTAGAAAGTGATGATGACGAAGAGTATGAGATGAAGAGATGATGATGACGAGAAGTATGATGATGACGAGAAGTATGATGATGACGAGAAGTATTATGATGAAGAGAAGTATGATGATGAAGAGAAGTATGATGACGAAGAGATGATGGTGATGAGACGATGAAAGACTGGATGGGTTGAGCTTATTAGAAACTCAACAAATGAAAATGGAGCCGAGAGGAGACAAGCCGGTCAGCGCAGAAAACGGAGGCAGAGCACGAAAGAAAATGCAGAACGTCGACGCCACAATCATCAGAATATTAGGCCAAACAGGCCGGCGTGCACGGAAGTAACGAGGAGCATGCACGAGAGGAAAGAGGATGGAAAACACAATAAGAGGGAAACGGTATAATAAAAATTGGTGACAAATCATAAAGGGGACATACAGCACTGTACGCTGGGTACCCATGAACAAAACATTTACAGTACTATAGATAAGCTGAATAAGTCGAAAACTTAATTTCACTTATCGAACTACACAGTAAGTGATACACGTTTCATTCCGAATTCTGTACATTCTATTTCGTAATTCGAAGAAATACGAAACAGAAGATTTCTATACACGTGTGTATCTTTTCAACTCAGTAGGATTTCTAGCACAGTTTTTCTATAAGAATTACATCTCATTCGTGTGGAAGACCAAATAATAAAAGAGCAGACATGAACAAAAGAACCAGTAAGTATACAACTACAACCACAGTTGCACCTGACCAGTCAGCACCACCAGTGCGGGGAAACTCGACCTAAACAAGGAATAGATCTGGTAACTCAGATTGTAGAAGAAATCTTTCGACGCTGCGGTACCGCGTGCCTCGAACGAACCGGCTGCGAAACCATATCCAAGGGAGGACAGTAACTTGACCTTCGAGTCAACCGTCTTGAAAGGCACTCGAACGTGTCAGGAGGGAAGTCACACTACGATTTCATATAACCGTAGACTTTGCCACAGAACTTTTACACTTATTTATTACCCTAACCCTTCCTATTTACGCACACACTAATAAAGCCATTAATCCTTTTGTTAGCCGGCCCGTTTTCGACATTAACCGTATTCAACGTTGTCCTTACTTGTGTGTCTCCGATATCGGGTGGCATCCCCGGTACCATGTCTGGTCATCATACTACTACGCGTTTTACCAGGATATGAGGACGTGTGGATGTATGGAGCTTCCTCTCCGAAATTATCTAGCATTAGTTTCACTCCTGTGTTCAAGGTGGGGTTGATACGATTAGTTCCTGGTATAACATCAGTATCATGTTACGGATAGTCATCTTCTGAATGATATTCCTCATGGCCCTCAATTTCATCCTCCAGGCTTCTCATCATAAGACATTTTGCAAGTTCCACTTCTGGGGCGCTTTTGATGTGTTGGTATGCTATAGACATCGGTGGACCTTTGAAATGTCTTCAAAATTTCACACTGTGTTGTATAGCTTCTTCAACTTTCGCTTACACCCATCTCACACGTTCGTTCTGTTTGGAAGTCTTAAAGTAAACTCACACCTTCCTCCCCTTTCTAAACGATGAACGTGGGTCACCGTTGCGTACTTTTGACATCAGAACTTTGTGTATTGCGCGGAATGAGACGGATTCATTGTGAGATTTTAGAACTTATGCAGATATTATTGCACTTTGAACACCAATAATTGATGGCGAGTACCCCCGTGCTAGCCTAAATGGACTTCAAATAGCACTTCCGTGGAACATGTTTGCCATGAAAGAAGCCTGTGCAACTATCGTTGATGTAACTGCAGTTGTTTTTCTTTTGATAGACTCGACACGATTGTCTTGAATACGCCATTGTTTCTTTCAACAATGCCGTTTTCGATGAAGAGCGTGAGGGTATTGGTTTTATCGCAATGCCACGTGTGTCGGGGAAACTTTCTAGGACAGGTCGACAGAACTCTGGGTATGCGCTAAAAGATTTCGGGGCTCCATGGTGATACAACCATTCCGATTCCAGAAGATTTTTCATTTTATCGGCAGATATGTTTGTTGCTATGGCTCTCTCAACATATCTTGTGCCAACTTGGACAGTGTTTCGGACTTTAGACTTCTCTGTTCATATATATATATATATAGATGATCACGTAGTCTGATTGGATTTCTTGATTGAAGACTTCGTTGATATGACACAGAGATATTTTTTTCATATCGATTGGTCTTCTGATTGATATGCACATGTCACATGCGTTGTGAACCTTGTTACATACTTTCTTGATCCCTTCTGTGTCGGCTTGTGCATCATCGAACAGCATCTTCATCTCTTTAGTAGTAGTATGTGTAAACCTACGGATTTTTTACCATATTTAGTTCTTGCCTAGATGAACTATGTCCAAGGAGGCTTGAGATACTTGATTTAGGATGTGGGACTATATCGAAACGTATTCGACCTTTCCCTCCATTGTACGGTGATATGTATGTGTAGAACATTCGGTCACTGTTATCACATGCACTTTTAAATATTATTCTGGATGGTGTTGAGCGATTTGTAGTATCTGCGTATTTCTTGTTGTCTAATTCGATAACCAACAGAGAGATGCCTTCAACCAAGTCAATGTGATTCTTGTAGATTTTACATTCACATCATTGATAGTGAGGACCAAAGACTATTCTATTGGTTTTGTATCAGCACAGTTGAGTCCCCAGCCATGGCTGTATTTTCTCGTAGGTGGGTGTAGTGTAATGGGAATTTACAGTGCCTCGTACAGCTGAGTAGAATTTATAGTACCACCAGTAGAGATTGGGGCGCCTTCATCAAGCATCGTATTGAGGACAGTATGATTCTTTACTGGCCTCCTTGGCGAAAAAACGTTCCAAAGTTTCTTTGCTGTGTATTTTTCTGTCCTTTATTTCCTTGTTTGGTCTTTTTTGTTCTCACTTTGTTTGTTTGAACATTCGGAGTGGCATCTGTACCAATGACCAGTTTCACCGCATCCAAGACACTTTGATTCATATTTGAGCTTTTTAATCTTGTCCATCCTTTCGTCCATGGAGTTTTCGTGGAACCTCTTACCAAACATAGAGAATTATGAGGGACATGGCTATGTGCGTCAGCACTGTTGGAATGCTTCGAAACCTCGCACCAAAAACGCCTTGTGATTCCATCACCTCTGCCGTGCACCGTTAGCTGTTTCCTACCTTTCACTAATTTCCATCACGTGCGCCGTTTTCCCGTCGGCCATCAACACGTATCTTTTCCGGTCCAACAAACCTAGACCTTCATCCATGCTTATTAACCTCGAAGTCGGGAACGGAACAGGAACATCATGACGTTTTCCATAGCCATATCGTTTTGCTCGTAAACGACGATGGTCGAAATTCTCGGCCGGCAACGTCGTCTTCTGACGACTATATCGCCCAGACCGAAACGGATCATCCTGCACAACAACTTCTTCTCGCAAGTTTGCCAAATTAATCCTTTCACCGACCGGCTGGTTCGAAGGAATTTACGACTCCCCCTCCCCTTACCAGAGATTACTATACCCGTCCAACTTCGTCGTGAACGACTCCCTCCGCGCTACCAGTTCATCCGCATACAGATCCTGGAAATCCCACTACCGCGCCCTGGCCACAATGAGTTAGACCTCTTCTTCTTCTCTACCAGCATCGGTAAGCTCCCAACAACTACTTGACGAACCCTTTTGATACTCCCCCGGATTCATTGTTGGCCTTTGCGACTGTTGCTGTTCTTGTTGTGATTGCGTTTGCTGCTGTTGTTGTTGTTGTTGTGGTGCTTCTGGATGTTGTTCTATTGGATGAATTATATTATGAGACTCCGAAGAAGTTTCGGTTATAACAAGTCGTTATTCACGACGATTTTCGCTCACGGACCTCGCAACCGTCCGGATATTTACCAAACTTACATGTGCCCCCGATTCACTGGAGCTACCAGCCACATCCTTATGGAATTCCGG
>JAULBU010052293.1:0-12657 GCA_032358235.1 Odonthalia washingtoniensis | reverse complement strand
AAAATATTCATTTCGTTAAAAAGAAATGCAATATTTTATTATTAAATTATTACACGTTTTTAAATTAATTAAAAAAAATGATTATTAACTTTACACCTGCTTCTGTCACTACGCCCACTACTACACCGACAACACCTGCTGCCGTCGCTACGCCGAGCGCTATGACCACGCCTGGGTCTATCGCTACACATACGACTATGGCCACGCCTACATCTGCCGTCACGCCTGGATCTGTGGGCAAACCTGCATCGGGCTTCAAACATGGATCTGTCGCTACGCCTTGGTTTGTTGCCACACCTGGGTCTGATGCCACGCCTGTGTCTGTTGTCACTCCTAGGGTTGGAGACGAGGAGAAAGATATCGCAGAGTAATGTTGTACATCGTACATATGATATCAGTACTCAATCATCATCATCCACGTCACTAAAGTCTAAACTTCGTTTACCTCCACCACAAAAGGATGTTCCACCTTCCGTTGAAAAACATCAAGCACAGGTATTGCAACTTCGGCGGTCATTCAGTTTATGTCACAGGTGCATGGCATGGATGGAATATTAAATATGCATTATATAGAACACATCAAAAAGACTTCACAGCCGTTTTATTATCACCGGACCGCACTTTTAAATACAAATTCATCACCGATGGAAATTGGAAGTATGTTTTTCCCCTTCCTCTTTTACTTTCGCTCTCCATTTTTTTATCCAACATCTCACTGTGTTGTGCCCTTTCGATCACTTTATTTATTTATTCGTACATTTTTTGCATTGACCGGTTTCTAACCACGACCTTATTTTATTTTATTCCTTACTCACTTTTGTAGACATAGCCCTAGTTTACAAATTGAACAAGACTCACATGGAAATCTGAAAAATATAATCACTATTGTTGCGCGTCCGAAAGAATTTGATTCAAATGATCTACCACAAGAAGAAACAATAACCCCCGATGAAAATTATGATTCTTCTATGTTACAACAGGAATATCCTGGAAAATGTTATGCCATACCACCCGAAACGAAATCAAATTATTTTTGATAATATATTGAAACTTTCAAATGATTTTTGGAAAACATATCCACATTCCACCAAAACAAAAAAAACAATATATATATATACAGATATATAATTCAATTCCCCCCAAATGAATACAAATTAATTTTGACTATGTTTTGAAATATTCCAATTTGTTTTGACGGAACATCAAAAGACAACATCAAAGTCACTGCAAAAATATTTTGAAACTCGTTTGAGATTTCCGAAATGATTTTGGAGACACACGAGTGAAAGTGTTTTCAATTTTGTTTCGACTGTCATTTGAATATTTGGAAATTAATGTTGCTACTATGCGCAGTATTATCCCAAAGATTTCCCAAAGTGATTCTCAAAGAAAGCCGTGGCATATTTGGGACTTTTTGAGGCCAAATAATCGTGGCGATTTTTGGGTAATTTGTTCTTGAAAGATACAGACGTTTCCCTTCACGTACGGTACATTCCATGATGCGGAATGATGTTGCAAGACGTAATCTACGAGAGAAATGTAAGAAAAAGAAATATAGTAGTAGTAGTAGTAGTACAGCTACTACTACTACTGATCATCATGATCAGTAATAGTAGTAGTAGATGCAGTAGATGTAGTAGTAGTAGTAGTAGTACATGGTTGTAAGGTTACTACACGTACTAGCTTGTAGTACACAATAGCATTGTAAAATATTTTATCAAGTGCGGTGAGATAAGGGAGAGCTACTAGCTTAGTAAGGTAATTGTAATTAAAAAGTATGCTTCCGGTAAAGATGAATGGGGAAAGAAAGAGAGTTGGTAACATAGTTGCATTTGCATTGGTGTGATTGAGATGAAAATACGTAATAGTAAAATAAACAGAGAGTCATGTTATGAATTCCTAGTTGGAAATGAAATGTAAAAAAGTTGAATTTGAAATCCGTCCACATGGATGGAGTGAAAATTTAAAAAATTACCCGATAATGTTTACATTTTCACTCCATCTATGTGGATGCATCACAGCATGGAAAATGACATACATAACTGGAATGGGTAATTTCAAAAAATATGGATTGTATTGATTCTTGATACAGTCCTGTAATTAAAAAAGGAATGTTGGTCCTCATGTTGTGAAGAGTAAGGCATGCAGTGAACTGCATAATATGGAGAACTTTGGTATCTTGCTAAAAACACAATCAATCACTGTGTTGCCGTTTATTCAACTGGTCTTGTCATCAACAGCAATGCCGAACAACTTATCCGTTCTGCAACAATTGATAAGAATAAGAATGGAAAGCCGTGGTAAGGAAAACGTTTGTCAGGGAGATTTCAAGGACTATCATAAGATGAAGAAATTTCACCAAGCACTGGCATTGGAAGTACACTCCGTGTTGGGGAAGGGGAAAGAGAAGGACCCCGCACGGAACGTGAAACGGTGGTCCGTTCGGGTACGGGGAAGCATCCGAGGAAAGGGACGCAGAGGCGGACGCAGAGGAAATATAGGAACAGACTTCACAAATGGCACGTTACGACCATCATCCCATTCCTCCCATAATCGAAATAACGCGCAACATTCTGCTCCTAATGATGGCTGCGAAGACAACGGTGTCCAACAACGAATATTGTTGCAACAGTTTTCCCGTAGAACTACAGCGAGTATTGAAAGTGGATATGAAGCAAGATTTAGTGCATCAGCGCACGGAGAACTTGTTGTATTGAGGAGACAGTTGAGTAGAGCTACTGCTGATCTGGATGATGTTGTGGTAAAACTGAATGGAACTAAGAAAGAAGTAAAAGATGGTGAAGAAAATATATCACAATTAGAAGCTGAGAAGAAAGCCCTGGCAACGAAAAAAATATGCTTGAAGCCGAAAATGTGAAGCTGCGAAGTGAAAACAATTCCATTCTAAAACTGAACGAAGAGGTCATGAGGAAGTTGGTACAAAGCAAGGAAGGGAACCGAATGGAAAACCCCAGAAATTCTATACCCAGAAATTTACTCGGAGTTGCAATGAAGGTCGAGACAAGTTTATTATCATGAAAAAGAAGGGAATCTTTTGAACTGAAACATTTTCAAAGTACACAAGAACGATTGTGGGAAGGACGAGCAGAGTTTGTGAAGACGATGTGTGTTAGTAACGCCGATGGGAAGAGTATGGTTCACCACCCCCACTCCGTACTCGGAGATATAAAAATGTACTACTCGGCTTCCTCTGATAGATATTTCCACATTTTGAAAACTATTGTGGAAGAAGAATTGAAAGATGAAAGATGGGATATATGATTTTAAACAAATGAGCTGAGAACAAAGCTGAGAACAGAACTGATAGAAACCTTGATGAATAACAAAGCCCTTATATCCAATTTAAAGCAGAAGCTGTCTGATACACTAAGCTCCCAGAAAAGGACAGCTCGGAGCAGACTATTCAATACTATAGACTATATAATAAGTGGTGCCAAGCACAGCCTGTCTGCGACCGATATTCGGGAGAAGAGTAGGGAAGTTTTAGTTGCGAAAGAAAAGTTTATTAGGAGAATTGGAAATGGGAATAAATATGATCATAAGTGGTGGCGATGTGCCGATCTTTCGAGGTTGAAATACTTTGGGGAATTACCATTAACAATGCAGGCTGCATAAAACAATGGGAAATCATCTGTTGAAGGGGATAAAGATGATGGCAGAAGTAATGACAAAGATGAGGATATACTAACATTGTTCCATAATGAAGTTGGTGTACCCATACTGCATGATATATTGGGTTATATACCAAACGTTGATCGGAGCAGTATTGTCGATGAAACTATTATGAGAATTGCAAGGTTGGACAATTGAATTCATTCCATGATTTCATTCCTTAAGGTCCAAAACATTGTGGTGGAGACACGGAAAGTAATTCTATGTCTGTGTTTGAGCGGACTCTTCCGGAGACAACCATGGTTGTCTCCGACAAATTTGCTAATACGTCCTATAACTTGGATGCAGCAAAGTTATAGGATGTATTAGCAAATTTGTGTCGGTGTGCTCAGATCAAGAATTGCAACTCCCACAGTTCTTGTCTACTGATGGAATGGAAGAACGAAAAAATACCGTCATGAATATGGAGCGAAATGAAACTGCTATAGTTGTTCTACCGAGTCGGGACCGTGTATTTATTAAAGTCGATCACAAATGTTTTGCAAAATATATTGGTACTGAACTAGGAACGATCTTGATTGTTATATTGCCGAAATATGTAATGAGTGAACTACCATCAATCCACTTGGTGATGTTGATGTCGTAACAGATGCTATCAGATATATAGAACAACTATTTAATGCAGAATAAAGTGATGGTGATAATGAAGATGGCTGCATACAAGAGGATGTACATGGGCAAGCTGTAATTGAAAACCCGTTGCATGATGTGTTGGCAGCGAATATCCAATTAAGTGAAATTCAGTCAGATGACATAGATAATGCTGCTAAGCCATCTGCTATTGGGAGGAATTTAGAAAGAAATACCGCTTCGAAAGTCCGGCGTGAAATTGAATTTAGTGACACATAGAATGCCCAGGATATCCTTAAAGGGAAGGAATGTGCGGGGAACGGCAGTATCTTGGAATACGAGGAAGAGTCAGACGAAGAAGACATGCCACCGGGAGATACTGATACTGAAAGCTTATCTGTGGATATTAAAGACAGAACTAGGCAATAAGGGGGATAGAAATGGCGAATAAAGTATCACGTCCTTTTAGAAGTAGCTACACTGTCAGTGGAACTTCCACCGGTGTTCCGCGATCCAGTGAAAGACTTTTGGGAAAGGAGAAAAAGACGAAGTAGATAGTATAAAAAGTCGAAAAAGATTGATTTGTTATCTTTGCTATGAGACATCTATTTACCTTATGTGGTTTGCGTTATTGTACTGCGTACAGGAATGGTTTGGGAAGATGTGAGGAATACAATATAAATGTAAAGAGTGCAATATTTATCATGAAAATTTACACATGGAATTAGTTTATTAGCTATGGTGCATCAGTAAAGATATATATATTGTTTGAACATCAGAAGTTTACTGCGAGTCGCAGTACATTTGGAATTTCACTGTAATCGTTGGATGTCTGTGGAAAAGATTAATGTAGAACCGGTGATGAGTCCATGGCAGTTCATCTGATGATAAATGAACCGCAGAATGTGACCGCAGGACGTGTACAGAACCACCAATAGTATCGAATGGAACAATACCAAACCATTCTGATTCTGTTACATTGTTATCTTCGTCGTGTGTGAAGTTTTGTGTTGTGGGGCTGTATACTCCACCTCTTTGTTCGGTTCCTGACGAAGGCAAACAAAATCCGGAGCAATGTCAACACTGTCTGTAGGAGAGGTTTCTTCCATGTATTGGACAAAGGCCATTTCCCTGGAATCTGTTTTCATGTTTAGCCTGACATGGAACAGTAGAAGGACTTTTGCAACCCAGAGTTGCGGGTCATTGTCGGAACCACGTCTTATCAACACGAAACTGTTTGTTACAGCCTTGCTCGCCCCAGATTACTGTGAAGCCATAATGCGTTCCGTAAATTTCCTACAGACTTCCTTCCTGGGAAATGTGATTATGTTAGGTGATGCATCGTAATGTTTCAGGGTAGGTATGAAGACCCCTAACACGAAACCACATTTCACAAACGTAATCGCTATGTCATTGTTCACTGGAAAATGGAGTGTAATGTTTTCGAGTACTGACTACATTTGTCGCGAAGAGTTGGGGCTGATACTGAATTACAAAGTTCATAGATATGGAAGATTTTATGCAACGAGACAGTTTCCCCGTCTCGTACTAGGTGGTGGATCATATCTCGGATAGATTCATCATTACTAATGTCCAGCCTGGAAGAACCATGGTTTGAGCGCAGCTGTGTCATGGTGGGGTCTAATATTGCAAAAGTTTCATCAATTCTTGTAACGGCTCTTTTTGATGTTGTGAGATGGTTTAAAAGGTGATATTTTAAAGTGAATGAACTACAACCTGCTTTATCTTCAAATGCGTCAATCATCAACTGTGTAAAAGTACAAATGTCGCCCTGCAGTGTTTCCAGTTCATTGCCAGACCATCTCTCCGTAACATTATCGGACATGAAAACATTAAAAATATCTGAATAAGCGGTAAAAACATTTTTTAGAGGTGCCTACTCATCATAACCTGTAGCACGATCCACCCTGGATGCAATGAAACGAAACACTATATCAAACTGTCTGTAGTTTTTCCCCTCCAGAATTCATTCCGCGTACCCAATCTTTTGCAAGTATTCCATTCAATTGAGAGGACTATTCTTTCTTTGGAAACTCAATACGCAGAACTCGTAATGTGTAGTCCTTCTGTATGGCAGGTAGTATGGAATTGGAGGCTCGAAAAATGCTTGTATTCATTGATAACAATTTCTTCTTTTAATTCATTGGACCGCGAAGATGTGACAACATTTACGATGACAAATAGTTGATAAAGAAGTTGTTAACCAGTTTCGATAGTCCCAGGTGTAGATTATGCAATGGTTCGAAAGTATACATTGAATACACATCCTGGGGAAACACGGTTGGTATGCCGTGCATGTCTTCTAGAAATTACTTCCACGGTGCTATAGAACTATCTGATTGTAATACATTTGCTTCTTTAATGAGACATATTCCATTTTAGGGTTCACCGCTACTATTACATTCCATTGCCTCTACTGTGAGATGCTGAATGTATTTACGTACATGATTAGTTCCGTCCATTCTCGTAGTAAAAGTGCTGACCCGTTCATCATATCTTGCATTGTTTCCAGAAATCTAGAACACTGTCTTCTGCCCAAAGTTCCATGTAGATGGCAGACGTATCCTTGCATTCAGGCAGGTCACAGCAATATGACACAATTAACGGAAAACATTTCCACAACTTTTTGTTCGAGAGAACTTTGAAACCAGAGAGAGCATGTGTTCGTAGCAGTGATAGTATAGATGCCAAAGAGTTGTATGGAACATCCATTTTTGCAGCCCTCACATCGGATGTCGATGTCAACGACACGTTATCGAGGGGAGGAACGGTGTCGCAAGAAGTGAACCCATGTATTGAGACATTATCATATGATTCGGACAAGTTGACAGCTGCTGATATGGGTTGGTATCTAAAGAAGAGAAACCCAATAAGTGTAGTTATATCCGTTGTCAATGAGGTAATGCCCGAATTGTGCGGTGAAGTTTAAAAATACAGCGTGGACAGGATATGCAACAAGATCATTTCTTTTCAATGATGTCGCAGTTTTGTCGGAATATATTTGTATGACACCAAGGAATGATTGCGGATATATGCCTTCATAGTCCACCCATATCACACTGTCATCCACATCCTTCTACATCATGACTTCACTTCGCTTCATTCTGTACAAATATTTGAAGTATGCAGTATGTAATGGGTGAGAACTTTTCTGATGTGATGAAACGGAGTCATTCAAAACTAGTCGATGTACAATATCGGTTGAACCGTCCAGTTCTACTTGCTTTTTCGGGACATCAATATCGTTTATTGTTATATAATACAGGCTGGGAATTTTTTCATGCATTTTTTATTACCTCACGCCGGAACCCGTGACGTACCAAGTTATCATTGTAATCTTTGTTTACAACAGCGAGGCATCTAGCCTCATTTTTCATAATAGTAGTTAACTTGGAGACATCGAACTGTCTTTGATGTATTAGGAAAAGCAATTTGTTCACTGCTTGTTTGGCACCGTTTGATATAGTTGCGATAGTGACAAAATCATCTGCAATCTGATACCAAAACTTGTTCAAAGCTTCTATATTCGCCTGTTCTTGGATGTCGTCCGGTACAATCTCTTCTTCAAGTGCCATATACTTAGGTGGGTCTGTTCACTCACAACTAACGTGGTGAAGGCTTGCGCTTCCATCCCTCACCGTATCACCATATACTATACGAACGGCTAACGAGTGTTGGGATGTATTAAACCGCCAGTTAATACGGTTACATGTTGGCTTATATTTGCATATAGCAGTGTGCTTACTCAACAGGAAAAGGGGAGTGGCGTGATGTAGATAACCATGTCTTTTGCATTGAAAATTTTGTATTTCCTTTCCCATGGTAATTATTGTTAAAGCTGTAACAGGGTACAATTAATGTAGAAATGTTTAAATGTAACTTGATAAAATAACTGACTAGTACAGGATGATGCATAAAAATCAGGATGAATTACTGGAGATACACCATATCTACAGTAAATCATCCAACTAGCTCTACATTTGGCCTAATTTTCCAGTTGAACAGTATTGTCCTTTGTTTCCTACAATAAGTTGTTTCACGAAATAAAGGACAATACAGTTTCGAACTGTAGGGGAAGTTCCTCTAATTCTCCCCCAGGGAGGAATAATTAGGGGAGAAGTAGCGGAACAATAGTTGAACTATTGCACGAAAAAAATTTGAAACAGTAATATACTATCGTTCGTAACGATAATTTTATAATTGTACACACTTATTACCCGCTATATTTCGAAATTCCGAAACGTAAACAGTAAGTACAAGACTGTAATTTCCGCAAGACAGTCATAGTGTAACGATAATGTTTATGTAGGCCATCAATTGAAATTTTTCTTTCAATAAACGTGTGACAAAAAAAAGACTGCACTACATTCTGAGGAAAATGCTTTTTATGGGATTCTCACATTCACGTGGATGGTCCATTTTCTTTAAATAAACGTGTAGTTCCATCCATGCGTATAGAAATTTGAACACTGTAAATTCGAAAAATATACTTTTGAAGTATTTTTTACAGTACCTGTAACTCTCAAACAGGGCTCAGAATCAGACTGCCTCCGCGGGAAAGGCTGACGTAGAAATCTTGTTATCAAAAGAACGTCTCCTAATTTACGAAAAACTTATCTGAACAGACTCTCGAACGTTCATTTTAAATTTGAATTAATCACAATAACAATCAACATCTCCAATTCAACTGAACAGGCAATTCCAGTCACTACGCCCGTTTCGTCATAAGACCATTCAATTCCCCCACCCATTTCTAATTCAAAAGCACACACCTTAGCATTTTGAATACTATTCATATTCGTTAGTAACGACCATTCATTGAAAACAAATTCAAAAACCATCCATCTACTTCACTGCAATCATACAACAGGAACATCTGCAACTCTCAACATCCAACTTTACCAATATGACATTTTCTTTCAACAATATCATTAACTACCACCAACTTTCAACCACCAAATTCACCAATACGACCTTTTATTTCAAAAATATCATCAACTTGTCAACTACCACCAACGCTACAACTAATATGATGCAATGACTACTGGAATTCGATGAGGCTTGTTTTCACGAAGGACAACATGTGCAGGATTCAAGTTGGGATAAAACAGAAGAGTAACGGGGGTCAAAGCAGGGATTCTGTGCGCTTACACGGGATATGAAATGGTTCACTGGTAATGTGTAGTGTGGCGACATTCAGCGGTACAGTGGAGGCAAGTACAAATATACTGCAGGAGCACTTAAATAGGACCCCTTCCATCCGAACAGGAAAGGAGGACCATGTCGTTATTATAAACGTTCGCATTGTTTCCCAGGCAGGGGAAATTAAGTGTCCTTTTAAAGAATTCCGCAATTTTTCTGCTCCAAGACTTCTAGGTGATATGGTAAAACGATTGATATTTCACCTGGGAGTCGAAGAGTCTGGTGACATATGTATATAGTGGAAGAGATGCATCATCATCTATATCTGGTCAGACAAGTAGAACATCTCAGGCTTATGATGAACAGGTGGATACACAATCTGGTACGTAAATCGTTGTTCGTCTGTTCAATTTGGAAGAATATGAAGATATGGATATATGGGTGACCATATTTGGAATATCTGATGTCGACACCCCTCTTCGTGAGATACATAGTGATCATCGAAATGACATCATGGATTCTATAAAGAAACAAGTATTTTTTTGACGTAGAACGACATGAGAAGTGACGAACAATCCGAGAAAGAACAAAGGGGTGGAGAAGTTCGAAGAATTGACCGAGACGAGGAATTGAAAAAGGCACCTGAATTTTGAATTTACGGTGGGAATGGTTCATGTGAGGCATCGATAATCCTGTTTGCGTGAACTGGTTGCAGACAGAAGCCCCCAGTACGTTTGGAAACGCAAGCATTTGCGGGTCTGCGTATTACGCCAAAAAGATGGTATTCCTCTACACGCTTGGGAAATAATGAAACACAGCCGGACAAATAACATAACATCTGAAATTGTGAGAGCAGATTCTGGTTTTGTGAATACCGTTCAAAGCATCATCAACTACTCCGTTAGTTTCGAATAGCAATATAACGTTTCATTCCGCGATGTCCGAATTACCGATATCGTTACTGATCTGATGATGATGAGAGCTAATTTTCCTCTAGGTAAAAGTCGAACTCATTATGAACGTTTTGTTCGAGTGACCAAGTTCTTTCTTAAAGATGCATCAACATTGGTATTATCAAGCCGTTAACGGAAGGTGGTGGATCCGAGACGAAGGGTGCATTAAGTTTGGCTCATGTCGATGATGCAAAATCAATGGCGGCTGAACTGGTTTACTTGCCGTACATGGTGTCATCGGCTAATGAGTACATCACCAATCCCGAAAGACGATCAATTTTCAATGCTTCAACGTTCTACAAAGCATGCGTCATCTTTTTGAATGGTACCAGCGACATATTGCAAGACATCATGACTGATGTCATGTAGTTGGATGAATTCATACTTATGAATGTAGAACATCGGAAGGGAGCTCAAATGTAAATCAGGCGTATGTGTACAACGCAGATGAAATTGTTCAGCTATAATTCCAAGAATAAGAAGAAAAGGAGAGCAAAAGGGAATTTAAACGAGAAAAGAATTGATTCTGCTTTTTCAAAAGTGAGGAAGCATTACAACCTGGTGAAAAGTAAGTCTGGAAAGACTTCAACGTCTGGAAAATTGAAGAAGGATGTCCATGTACCACAGACAACAGCAAGAAACTATGGCTAAAGCAAAAGCTCTTTCTAAAGCTGGAAAAGTAATCGTCTTGACAGACAATAAAGATGACAATGGAAGATATGATGGAAGTGCTGATCAGAATGGAACAAGTTCTAGTGGTCAAGGATCACTGATACTGCAGAAAAGGAAGACAGGAAACAGCAGTCCAAAGACTAAAAACTGAATACCAAAGAAAGAGAAATAAAAGAAACGTAAAGTGGAGAGGAACATTGTAAATTTAAAGATGACAACCCTCAAGCACACCCGGTAGGTTATCAGATGCTTACATTTCAAGAGAAAATCACGGAAGCTGGTTTCGTTGCCAACGCTAGACTCCCTCCAGGCTTGCGCGCTTCTTAATAACGTGCTGCAATTGATTATGACGCAGCACATTGTGATGTTATTCAGAAACTGATCTGTTTCTTGGGACCACGCAACTATCGTGCGGAAAACGTTTTCAGCAGTGAGGATGTGTTGTTTCCAAGAGTAATGGGATGTTTATGGGGAATATATCATCAGTTTACGTAGATGTTCATTATAAAAAATGACAATGAATATTGGAGTAGTGCTTACAACAGAAGGAAGGAGGGTTCGGGGAAGCACATTTCGAGAGGAGGAGAAGAGCGTTGTGTGCCGAGGGCTACTGCATTATGCCAGGTATGGCGGATCCATGCACAGTTTGTAGCCACATATAGGAAAAAATTAAACTCCCAGACTAATTCTCTAAAAAATTTATTTGAAGATCTGCATTAATTCTTGGAGGAGACCTTTCCAGGAGAGAAACATCTTCGAAATGAAGCTAATCGCAACCCATGGAGCCCTATAGTAAATTTTACTGTTGAAAAAGATGAGGAGCAGGACCGAGATGCTGGTATTGGCCGTTGCTCGTCAAATCTGGAACTACTGATAGGACACATAGAAAATGATTAATCTCGAGTATGGTCTGCGAGAAGACGTGCTGCATCAGATGAATGGCTCGGATGCCTGGTAACATTTTTCGGGTTAGATGGTAGCGGTTTAGGTTCAGGTAATGCTCTAATTCCAGTAACTGGTGGACGTTACCTTCTGACAAGTAAGAAGTGTCCTGCCCGGGCTGGACACAACGATGTTTTGGTGAACGATCTTAGAAATCCTGGATTCTTTAGTATGGTCACTCGGAAGGACGGTTGTATGCCTAATATATGCGGTTCTTTCATAGGTTCGTCACCTATGATCCAGAAAGTCGCGAAAGAGTCGCGAAAGAGTTGAAACTGGAACCACTTGAAATTCCTCCATATTCAGTGATCGTTGGACATGGAAATGTGCAACATGGAGATGTACAGTTCAATGGTAGTCATTGCTTGCGGTACCACATGTACGTTATACGAACAGACTTACCAATTGGGTGATGCTATTGCCTTCGCTTATGATGCTAGTTTCAATTTTATGAAGAGTAACAAAGAATCAGAAGATGAGACAAATCAGGATGAGGCAGAGCACGACGAAGGTGAACTGGGCAGAGGACGACGTTAGAAATTTGGAAGCAATGTTGATGGTACCCTTGAGACACCTGCATTACCGGGACATGACTCTTGATGACACATAACCGTATATCACATTTCAAAATAAATTCATTTTTTTAAAGTATTTGTAAACTGTT
>JAULBU010052282.1:0-12659 GCA_032358235.1 Odonthalia washingtoniensis | reverse complement strand
CAACAACAGCTACAGTCGCCATCGCTCAATTAAATATACGCTCAAGTCCCACTACGACCCCAACTGTCACCTCCCTGATGCCACGTGTTTATTATAGGACAGTGATCTACATTAATATCTAACCGCTCAAACTCCAACTTTTAATATAAATACTATGAGTTTGCAAGGCTATGAAAAGTATTGTGAAAAGTATGAACTTGAAACGACGTGCAACCTGATGATAATAATTTTTGTGTTTTGGATCATTTTGTTATTATTTGTGAAGTCGTATTAATTAATTGTAATTTTTTAGACAGCAATGTTTGATTCAAAGTTTTGTATGAACGAGTCAATTTTGGTACGGACGTAATCAATTAATTCATGATTTTTTAGGAATGTTTATATGGTTCTTTTATAATGGGGCTTTTTAATTTGGGAAAATAACCACTTCGATATTGCAAGATTTTATCCAGCCTAGCTTGTTATTTTTATGTTTATGTTTTGTTGTATCACACAGAAACGTTCTCTTCTCTTCTTTTGTCATTGTATTTATAGACATGATATATATCATCATGTCTATCTACTATTGACCATGCTGATATATTTTTAGATGCCACAAATTGGCATGTGTTATTTATGTCTCCCGAATTTTGTCTACTTATACTCTCACTGAGGTGAAGTTCTCGTCTCAGTCGAAGAGTCAACGAGTTTTAGAATAAACAGACTTCCTCCTAGTTTTCGCTATCGCCGCACCGTTGTCCCATCTTTTATTCATCCGTTCAATATTCAACTTCTCAGTCATTTCTCCATTTCCATCAAATACTGTAGTCTATTATTATTAAGTGGACATTTTTCACTATACTTTACATTTAATGTATAAAGTATTATTATGAATTAACCTCCTTAATTGAATGAATAAAGCCATGTAGAATACTGTAGGCTGGAATGTTCCACCAATTTTCTTAGGATATTAACCCTTTATAAGAATTGGAATTTTAGAGCGGTTCAGATCGCTTTTAGAAATGAAATACTGTATTTTGAATGGTGGAAAATGGCACTGTATGATTTTTTCCGAAAGTCAATTGAAAATGAGCCAATAAAATGTGTCCTTTTGTTAAAGCGGTCTCCCCTGCTTTAATGATTAGAGGATTGCTATTGGGTACAAAAAGCTAATATTGTTCCATAGTCCAATGAAATAACTGAAAACGAACTATGATGGAAAATGAAAATTCTATTTTTTATTCATGCACATGGCGTGATTCTTCCCCTATTCCTACAGTATACAGTTGTAGGCAAAAATCGCAAAAATGCGTAGTGTCAAGTTATTACTTCAGGAAGAACCAGAAATCGGGAGAAAATACTGTGTACCGATGGAGGATAACTTAACCGATGACGTAACGTAAGGCATGTCACATTCACGAAGTTGACGACCAAAAAAATACCACAATTCCACATATCAGACGCAAGAAAAGAATAGTGCAATTTGGAGGAGGCAAGAGGATGGACAGATTAGGATGATGAAGGTGAAACAGCGGAACAATTCGAGATTGTAATAGTTGGTCATTATACAATACAACATTTAATTACCTTTCCGTTATATGCATAACTGTTAAAAATATTACTTTACGATATTCATTTTACTTTGTTGGACCTCAAACGACGCGCCCTTTTACACTACGGAAAACACCCTGGTTCTTTCTCCTGACAAGAATAGACGATGGAGGAATAACGGATTATGTCAGATTCACAAATCAGGTTAGTCCTGATTTGTATTGTACGAGAAATTCATATCAAAACATAAGCGACTACAGAGTAAATACATTGTCTACTCAATTCATCACGAGAAAATTACAATTGGAACACTCACCCTCGAACCATAGTCATTTAAAAGCACCCATTCCAAACGTTGGTTCGCTTTGCGCTTCACAGATGACAGAGTATTGGTGAAGATGTCGGCTGTCATCGACGTAGTAGGTATATACTGCACAAAATTGTATCCTTCACTTGTTCTATCAAGAGGAGAAACTTTATGTCAATGTGGTTTCATTTCTCTGACAGGATATCATTCTCGGCAACTAAAATGCAACCTTGAATGTCCGCATGTACGATTGGGAGCATATCTGGCGCTTGGACATCCACTTCACATGCCAGCGTGCGTAGCCAAATATCTCTCTGGTTGTAAATGACAATACACTGTACTCGGCTTCTACGGTAGACTGTGCCGTGATTTGTTGTTTCTTGTTGCACCAGCTGAAAGCGTCACATGCAAGCATAAATACGTACCAGGACATTGACTTGCGTCCGTCATGGTCCGCACCGAAGTCTGCATCACTAAACCTGACTAATCCGGATTTCATATGTTTGTTTGCGGCGTAGTATCTAATGACACAGTTGATAGTGTTGGAAAGATACCGAAGAACATGACGTGCGGACAACCAATGATTATGGCCTGAGTTCTCCAGGTAAAGAGAGAGCAACCCGATTACAAAACGTATGTCTGGTCTAGTGGTATTGGCCAAGTACAGTAGAGATCCCACCAACTCTCTATAGAATATCAACGCCATTTCTTGTCAGTCTTCTTCTGTCTCAGGACACATGCTCTTGTCCAATACCGTACCTGCGGAGAACATTGTCAAAACGGATCTGCCATTTTCCATCCTAAATTGCTTCAAAATTCTTTTGATAGTGGGTTCGAAACGGATAAGCACCTCATTACCCCGCATGTCGCAAACGAGTCCTCAGAATTTGGAAACGACTTTCGCGATGCGCACTTTGAACGTCTTACCAATTTCCTCGGTAGCTATTTTCAGTTCATGGGTGTCTTTGCCGGCAAGCAAGAGATCATCCACATAGTCGAGGAAATACACTTCTCCCACCCCACTTATGCGAATGAATACACTCGAATCGGCATAAGGCTTCTTGAATACAAGTAGCACTATGCACGCTCCTAGCTCCTTGTATCAGGAACGTGCAGCCTGTTTCAACCCATATAGAGCCTATCGGAGACGAAAAAAGTTACCAATCTTGGTATCGAGTTGAATGCCTTGTGGAACTTCGATGTACAGTTCTTCGGTCATCCTTGCAATGAGGAACGCATTGTTGACGTCAAGCTGTTGGTTTTGTATTTCCGCAAAACAGACAGAGCGAGTGAGAAGCGAAGAGACATGTACTGCGCTACGAGATCGTTCACCTAGTCTTAGTTAACACTCAGTATCTGAGTGAAACCCTTTGCGACCAGGCATGCATGATGTCCCGTCACATGTCCACGAGAATCCAACATGTGATGAAACATCCATTTCCTGTTGATTGCCTTATCTCCTTCTGTAGAATTGGCCGTTTCCAGGTGTCTACACTATCCCCTTGTTGAATCCAGGACCTGGACGAGGTATCTCATAAAATAAGTTTCACCCTCTATCATTCACTTCAAAGTTCCTTTACTCGCCGTCCATATTGGAAAATGAACCGTTCAAAATCAGCGGCTTAGCATCAAGGCTTGTAATACCTATGGCGTCCGTCGCACTGTCATTACTCACAAGATTCCATGCGGTCACGACATATTCATATATAGCTATACGTTCCACTGTTGGTGCAATCCGAAGAATTCGGGTGTCATGGTAAATGCTTCTCTCGTATAGTTGCGCCCTTTGCTGGAGTGGGACAAATAGACTGAGGTAAAGTCAACAGGAGGGGTGCGGAGGGTCGGATTTCAGCGGCGACGGCACGCATCGACGAGGAGGTACCTTTTCCGGGGACGGTGGCCACGATGCGGCGCCATGGTAAGCAGACAAATGTCGCAAATTTGGAAGTCCCTACTCGAATTCGGAGCGAATTTCACTTTGATGAACCCAGTTTCAATCCCCACGAGCTACAGCTGTCGGATTTCAGCGTGCGTTCCGATTTCCAAAGAATATCCAAGGCACAAGATGGGTGGTTTATTGTGGAATTCGTATCTTTTTGTAGGGCATCCCGAAAGGTGAGATTGGGACGGGCGGAAGTCCAGATCTTTTTCCGGACGCAAAGAGTTTGCTTCTTGGACTGCAGGGCGTGCCATGTCCTGTCGCCAGATCAGGCGCGCCGTTTTGGCCTTTGGAGAGGCTGCCGATGACCGAGAATTTGAACACTGCACCTGAACCCCGAGTGGGTAATAGAAGATGTCTAGAACTACGATGGGAAGGGGGATGAGATTAAGTCGCGGTAATATGTTCAACGTGAGGGTGCTGGAAAGGTGTACCAGATGAAGCTATATATCATGGTATTCGCTCCCAACTCATCAGTCGCTATCAATTCAGAGGGGACTGGTCACAATGTGTTAGATTATTAGATGATGGGGTGCAGTCTCATGTTTGTGCTATTATCAAGTTAAATAACTGGTGCACGAAGAACATCTGGATGAAAAAGAAGATCAACGATACTATGGCCATATCACCGTCTACGTACGGTATCATATTCTTTCTTCGGACGAAGGTCGTACAAATCCGCGACTACAAAAACTTATTAATGCGTGCGGTTGTTGGAAACGCGATTTGTTTGTTCCTTGGGGGTGCTACCGGATTTGAGATCAGAAGTGGAGAGAGATAGATGCAGAGTTGCTCGGGAAGAGCAGAGGTACAGCCCGGGTGTACGAGAATGTTTGGATATTCGAAAGATCCTCAGGGAGTTTTATCCCATGAAAATGACTGTAGACAATGTGCGTACCGGAAATGGCGTGGTAGTTAGATGAGATTTCGATCACCATGGTTGCATGTGCGAACTTGGTGGTAGCCCCAATAGACGTAACGTATACGTTTTCCGCTCAGTTGATCGTAGGGGTTGGGAACGCCATTTGCGGGGATGCTACGACGTGGGTAGCCTTGATATATGACTGCGTGGAACAGTATGCATTAAAACTTTTGAAGCTGTTGCTACGTTTATGCTGTGGAGATGGTGACTTGCCGGACTCCGACAACGTTGATGACGTGCGAATTGTAAGGGTGACACCCAATCCGGACCAGAAGAAGAAGACTCGTTGTAGATCTTGTGGACGTGGTTCAAAGAGCCCGCTTGTTTAGTTGTAGTAGCTTATACAATTGTGTAAAGGTATCTTGCGGAGTAAAGACTAATGGTTTTTTCTTTCTTGTTGAATGGTTCTGCTTCCGGTATACTACTCGTGCGTACATTCAACATTAGTACCAGAGTACTTGACGGTCCGTATAGCATGTGTAGGTTTCAGGGAGATACGACCATGTGGATAGCTCAGTACATACCGCGAATGAGTAGCGACAGGGTCCATAGTAAGGCAACTTGACTGCGGGCTATTTCACGTTCTTCTTCATAATAAGGACATGCGTGACTAGAAGAATATCTCCACCAAAAAACGCTTAGTTCATAGGAATATTAGTGCGACCGTTGCGCGCTTCTTGGTCTTATACGCGCTTTTCACGAGTCGCATTTACGGCTAAGAGATGTAGTTCGCGGTTAAGAATGTTAAGGGGTTTGGAAACCGTATTGTTTTGATAGGCCCGAGAAATGTCGTTAAGACTGCGTATAGGGGTGATCAGATGAGGGCCTTTGGCGGTACGGCGAGACAGTTTCTCATCCGAATGAATGTTTTTCTTGACCATACGTCGTATTTGGTATCGGGGAGGCTCGTCGTCTATAGGCCACATAATTTGGGTTGGGTGACCTAGAAGATATGCGGATATGTTCCTCAGTGGGGGTTCGAGATCCTGATGATCGGTGTTCTCGTCCGCTTCTACGATTGTACTGATAATGTTTTCTTCGTCTACCCCATCGAATATTGGAGGGGCTGTGGCAATAACGTGAAAAGTAGTCGGCAGCTGGCTCATTTGATCCAGCACGCTACTCCACATTGAATGTCCAAACGAGCCAGTAGCCAGTAGCCTGCAGGTATAGTTTGTAAGGAGAAATGAATTGGATTAAATAAAGTGTAAGGTTAGTAGTGCTGAGGTTAGTTATGTTTATTACACGGTTCCTGTGGCCGCGGGTTGACCTCTTATCTTGATAATATTGAGTACCCTCGCGGATGTGCTGCTCGGAGGTCACGGTAATGTCCCCCTTCGACTGTACTCGAAGTTGGTCAGTCTGATAACATGTAGAACGTGCGGGACTGATTTGCTCCTACCGTAGCTATTACCTACTTAGTGCGTGGGTTAGATCAAGTTTCCCATTTGTGGTTGTTCTTGACCGCTAAGTGAAATAGGTTGGGGTTTTTGATAGATTCCGATGTCTTTGGTAATGTCTAACTGTTTATTATTTCGATTCTAAATCTGAATTGAATACAAATAAGTAAAGGAAATAGGAATGAATCCTGACACGTGTGTCATGATTCGAGCAAACGTTCTAATTAAGCTGACGGTTCATCTCATCTTACTGACAGTCACCGTACAGTATAGTCATGGGTGGTTCGGGCTCGAGAGTCGGCACTAGATAATTGCATTTCATACTGTAGCGTGTGGTTATCTGTCAGTGAAAATTCTGATATGTAGTCATACCTGGTTACTGTACATAATACTGTAGTGAGCGGTAGTCCGATAGTGCCAATCAGCTTGATAGTCAGTACTGTGTGCAATCTGTATCCCGTGTAACAGTAATCGTACCGTCTCTTTTCCACGTCTTTTACTCGTTTGGTGACCTGGACCTTTCTACTGTATTCTCTTACCATCATCCTTCTTCGCAAAATTTGTGTCACGACTTTCAAATTCTCACCCTTAATGTCGCCGTCGTTTTTGTCGATGGCTGTCGCCATTAATCCCCTTATCACTTACCGATCATCATTTTATTATCATCCTCTATATTTTCTTCTCAAGCTACCGTCATTATTTATGGTGTCTCCTACATCCATCGTTGTATCCATCTATCCATTTTACTGTATTTTTCTTTCTGGCCTTTTGGTTTATCATATAGTATGTATCACCATTATCAGTATTATATTGTATTATCATGCGTCATCCTCACTATCATATAGTATTCCTACCAATTCTTCTCTTTATCATATCGTAATCTTACCTATTATTCTCTTTCTATATCGTCATTCTATTCATTCTTTTTGTATCACACACACCGCTCGTCCTTCTGTCGAATCGTGAGTGTGATTCGACACTCCAACTACTTCCTTTTGTGTGGTACAGCCCATCACTTAGGTCTCACTGTTAACTTGTTGGTGTCAATTATCTGAAATAATGGAGAGGTTGTTGAAAGGACCAGTTTAATAAGGCTGTCGGCTGGATTGGAGTCCCCTGGTATCCATGCGATGCGATCTAGATCCCCAATGTGGTAGCTTTGGTGGAGGGCGAGGACATTTATCTGCAGTCTGCGTTCGGCTTTTTGCCCATCCTTCAACACGACATTGAAAACTATCTGGCTATCGATCATTGCATCCAATCTCATATCACGGACAATTATCTCCTCAATCAAGTCTTTGACGATGAATACATAGTCAAATCCAAGTACCAGGGCTTGCACTCCTGTGGTCAGTACGGAGCGTGCAATGCCTTTCCATTTGTTGCTGCCGTAATTGATAATTTCGTAGTTATTGTCATTGTCCACTACCATAATTATGTAGCCCAATTGGCTTTTCATATTTTCTGCGTTTCCGAAGGAAGTGTATGTGACGAGCGTCTGTGTTTCCAAAACTGAATGCCTACTACCAATCGGTGAACATGTACGGATGTGCCAGGGAACCAGAATGGACATTCAAACATCGTAGCGTTTCCGCCGGGCATTCATATTGTCAAAAACTGGAAATTTTACGAAGGCCGAGCATTAAGTGTTTTGTAGGTACATGCAGTTGCGACAATAAAACATAAAAAATAATGTGGGCGCCAATTTTGGTCATTGATGTCACCACTTCTTAATCCAATTTTATGAAGACGGTGATTTCAGTAGTGTGTGAATGACCGCGAGCAATACAAAAATAGAAAAAAGGAATGCAGGAATGCCTCCAGCAACGGAATTACTGTATGCCATGAATGCCTACATTGAAGAGCTAAAAGGGAGCCATTCATATGCACATGAGAGATTATAAATGTAATGTGCCCGTTACATGATTTTATGGACTCGTTCACATCAATGATGCAAATTAGGCAATTGGAATCAATAAATTGAAGTGATATTTAAGGATATTATTACAAGTACCCATCTACTTGGTGACAAGTCGGATATGAATGGTACATATTCAACATTGGCGTGAGAGAATATAAATGTAAGAGACGCGTTCAAATTTTCGTGAGAGATTAAAAATGTAACGTGTCAGTTTCGTGATTTAATGGACTCGTTTACATCAATGATGCGCATTAGGCAATTGGAACCAATGATAAATGGAAGGAATTTTTTTTAGGATATTATTCCAAGTACCCATCGACTTGGTGACAACTTGGTTATGTATGGTACATACTCATCATTGACGTTAGAGAATATAAATGTAACGTGTTCGTTACATGATTTAACGGACTCGTTGAAATCAATGATGAACATTAGGCAATTGGATTCAGTATAAAATGGAACGGATTTTATAAGGATATGACTTTAAATATCCAACGACGTGGTGACAACTTGGATATGTATGGTACATGTTCAATTTTTCAACACGTCGTTGATCCATTTACAAAATCTCTTTCACCTGTTCAGATTACTGTTACGATAATTTGAAGAGGTGAAAGGGTTTTATAACAATAATATTTAACGTGCATGTAATGGATGAAAAATGTCTTTTTAAGGCAATCTTTGTATCATTTGTCCAAAATGTTGTATCCCCTTCCTTTCCATGCCAAGCATTCTTGTAACTACCATTCTCACAAAGTGGAGAAAGGTAAGAAATCGTTTTTGCTATTAGTTATTAGTTGTCAGTTTCGCAGTTGTTAGAATTTGTCTTCCTAAGTGTGGGAAGATTAGAAATCTATTGCGATATTGAGCATAACATGACTTCCTTGTCCTCTTGAGAGCGTAAACGCTTACCTAGTTTTTCATATTTAGTTATTATTTTTTGTTTTCCCCAAGTGTGGGAAGTTAGGATATCGTTTGCGATCTTTTGGACGCTGGGAAGAATAACATGACTTCTTAGCCCTCACGGAGCCATAAATGGTTATATCCTTTTTTATATTTGGGTAGAATGAATTGTTGCAATGACTTCTTCGATTTAGTTATTAGTTGTTATTTTTCCCTTCCCCAACTCGGAGAAGGGTATAACGTAACCTATTTCCTACCCTTGCGCACTTCAAGTGTAGAAACGTAGGAAATATGTTACGTTACGATATAGTTCACAGTGAAAACGAAGAAAACTGTACTACAGGTGCCTACCTTTTCATAGTTATTACGCCCCACCTGCCCATACATGACTGTGAGGAACAATCATGTATGGGTAGGTGATTGTGGTAATTTGTTCAAGCTTTATTTGTGCGAACTGTTCATGTTGTGTTGTAGTAATCCCAATGTATGGTTGCTCATATTGTAATGCATCAAACTGGCTATTGGAATGTTATATTCTCAGATTAAGAGCCTGTCATTGTACCGTAACATGACAGGCTGTCATTCTGAGACATGTGACAGGTAATAAATTATATGTTATATCCTCAGAATATAACGTAGATATTATTACTTGTACCATGACAGGCTGTCATGACATTACCAGTGTATACTGAAATCATTTCTATTAGTTTACTAAATCTAGTTAAAGTGATAAGTGTTTAATGAAGTGTAGATAAGAAGAGACAAATTGAACATAAACTGACACGAGAAAAACGAAAATAAAAGTACTAGCTGTCTTTAACGTGATGAACGTGATCAGGACAGTAATCAATAAAAAGTTCTTAACCAATTGCAATATGACATAAAGTACGAATAGCCAAAGTTTTTTAAAAAGTCGGAGCCGCATCAGTTCTCAAATTTCTGTTTTGCACGAGAGTGCAATTTGCAGTTCTTGGATTAGTCAATCTGTAGTTAGCCGAATCTTTATCTTTAGTGAGATAATGGAAATCATAAATGTATCTTGTAATGCACGATGGGGAAGCTACAACCCATTCCTTTTATTCGATTCACCACTTGCTGTAAATTTATGTGAGCAATTGGTACCGTATTTCAGGAATTGAGCCTTAGATACGGAAAGTAAACCCTCACCATATGTTTTTGTAATTGAATGACTCCCGCCGATATTTCCGTAAACCAATGTTCCATAGTAATGACCAATGAGAAAACCTTCATCAATTGTCTTTTCTCCGAAAAACCCCATACTAGCTTTATCATGTTTGATTGTGGATGGTTTCAGGGAAAAATATAGTGCCCCTGCTTTCATTAAAAACAACAGATTTGTAGGTATTCCATCAAGGGCTCCCTTCCATGATATTTTCCCCTTGTCCACGGATGGGGATACCGTTGTTTTTCAAAGATAAATCTCCAATTTCTTGTGAAATGAAGTGACAAACGTGCTTAGGGAATGTCTTAACTGTGGGAAGTTCAGGAGGAATATCCCATAAGTCCCTTAGTTGTTTCATGGAAATGGCTTCCACCTCTCTCAAATATTGTTATGCAGAAAATAGGTCTTCATCAGTGCCCTAAATGTCGGATTCATCGTTGAGTAACTGACGAGCAAAAACTTCGACCAGTTTTTCCTAGAAGAATTCCAAACAGTTATCATCCATATCACCACCAAAAAAGTTCCTATGTTTTGGAAGAAGCATAAATGCATTTGCCACAGAAAATGTACCAGCGTATGGATTCACAACCAGCTCACCAGGATGGGTAAATTTGAGGATAATATCCATCATCCATTGTCTTGAATTTTGTTCTGGTCGGAGCATTTCTCTTCGACCAGAATAATTCGTCTGAGATGGAAGGAATACCTTCTCGTAGATAGGTACCCTTGGAATGTTATTCATTTCATTACATGTTCCGGGCTGAACAGAAGTAATGAACCCAGAACGACTGTAGTTTATCCTTTTCAAAGCGTAATCCCATTCCATACCATTATTAAAGAAGTGCACTGCATGTTCAACCACGGAGAGATGCGTGATACGGTGCGTTCTTGGATCTTATGCATAATAACCCCTTGTCTGCGTGTAATGCATCGATGTTTCCTCCACACGGAAACACTTATTTCAGTCTTGTATCCTTTTCCAATTTCATATTCTTCGGGGTCTTCCAATGGTTTCAATTTCTTCTTCGACATAATAAGTTGAACCCAGGAAGAAAATTCCATTGCTGAAGAAAACCAATGGGCATGAATTACTGGTGTGAAAACATATTCCGATAAATCTGCAAATTATTACATGCCTCCTGCTGTAAACTGATAGTGATCAGAATTTGGATAGTCGTTGTTACATCTAATGTTGTATGGACAGACTTTTAGAAAACATTGAACAATATCTTGTAGAATCTGACCCGTAGCATCTTCCTGTGTGTCAGTAGGGGCCTGAAAATCGAAGTCATAGCAGGAACATTAATTATTCATACTTAATTTCAGCACTTGCATTGATTTCAATCCCATTGTAGCCAGATCATCTGAAGCTGCTGGTTCGACATAATTTTCCTCCTCAGCATCTGTCGGGATATCAGAAGATTGGTTTGGGGATGATTGTGTTTGTTGGCTGCCACCAACCTCAGGTTTTTTCTTATTTCTTTGCAATTGTTCAGAAGACGGTGAACGTGCGCAATTACCATTACCTGTTTCCGCTTCCTCTGAAGGCGAAATATTATCATCAACGTCTACGATAATCTCCCCGGTGTTACTAACTGGAACGGATAAGTTGAGAGGCTCGGAGGCATGACCAGGTATACCAGAAAATCATTTCGGCAATTCCGAACTGTGCGGATCACAAAATAAATGTTTCAGCATAGGAGTTGATTCCAAGTTGGAATTGGGGTCGTACAACGAGATGTTGTATAATATTTTGTGTGGGTTGGTAAAACATGCAGATGCGATGTAACGAAATGCTGTGTACATTCTGTTTGTTCTTTTCTAAGCTTGCTAGGACACCAATTATTCGATAGTTCCTAGTTTATTATCTGCCATAAGTTTTGTTTCTTGAGTAACTGGAGAAAAATCATCGATCTTTGTAGAAACAGCTTCGAACCTTGATGGCGTTGAGTTGTGAAAGATGTACGGTGACATCATTGTACCGACTAGAGTAATGTATATTGATGCTGCCAGTCTTGCCCACGCCTTTAAAATTGTTGGACAAATGAATCCTATTATAGTACCAGTGAAATGTTTGATGCTGAGAATATTTCTATCACGCATCTTAGAATTTTTCGTCGACATTGTCTCCGAACAAATGAAATGCTGTTGTAAAATAGGAGACATTCGAAAGTTGTTGGAATAGACATGTTGAATGGGTTCCGTCTAGGTCTTTTCCAAGTTGGCTGGATGATCATGTGAATGAATGATGGACCAACTAAGAATCCAGTTGGAGTGAAATTGTCAGTGAACAAGTCAGTGAACGTTTGCAGTGTGCGTTCATCAGTGCAACCATATGTTTATATGGAGAGAGATGCAAGTGCTATCTGACGCACTTGCTGAGCACACGGTTCTGCTAGGAGCTTGTCACCATTGGCTCCTATTGGGTCGAATACAGATTGTTCCAAATCCTTTTTCTGTCATTCTTCTTGCTTTCGAAACGTGTTGTTATGCGCTTGGAAATCGGGTCGTCATGGAACCTCAACCATTCCAGATAATTCTTGAAGTTGACATT
>JAULBU010052271.1:0-12660 GCA_032358235.1 Odonthalia washingtoniensis | reverse complement strand
TGTTTACCCTCCGTCTCAGCAGGCGTCAGATTTTTACATCTCCTTACAAGCTCCCGCATTCGATCGCCTCACGGTAACCGTGCTGAACCCGGTAGTTCCGTTACTCAACCCTCCCTCTCACGACTAAGTTGATCAACCAATCCGTAAGACCACACTCAGTGCGTTTTTCAATTACCCTCCGACTCTTGTCGTCCGTTCAGCAACCGAGACGATCATTTTTCCGGATATCAACGACACCTAGACCCTATCATCGTTACACCCTTTTCATCCTCCCATTGGTGGAATGCATATCTAACGAGCTACTCAGAACGAGGGATTACGAACACCCCTCTAGTGACTAGACCACCCGTGTTTTTCTGGGTGCATTGCACTCCAGCATGTCTGTTATTTCGTTAGATCTTCAATGCGCTGCGCCCTCAACATCCGCTGCCGTTCTCATCACTCTTCTTCCAGTCCACGGAGCCGTCCATCTTCTGCTCCTATTTCCCAGCCTCCGCCACCGCCTTTCGCATGCACGAATTCGCGACCTCCTTTAGTGGACCCACTTGCACCAAAACCGATTCGTTTGCCGCCACATCTGACCCGGTTCGGCTACCGATTTGTTTACAGACGCGTCAATGGGAGGTTGGGTTGCGGTGTTGGACAATGCAGTTCCAACTTCGAGCTTCTTCGATTTCGCCCATGAAGGTTCCTACATCAAGAAACTAGAGGTGACAGCAGCGTTGTTGTCAATTCGGCACTTCACCGATTTTACTCTAAACTGACAAATCATTCTGGTGTCGGATTCTACGGCAGCCTCGTGGTGCAAAATATGACATTCAGATCCCCCCCCCTCATCCTCTCTAAGCTGCACGATTGTACAAATTGTGCAAGTACCGCAGGTGATTCTATAAACAATGCATCGACCGTCCGTTCTAAAATTTTGTGCCAATAAACTCTCATGTCTCCGATACTCGATCGCTTAGCCTCCAATGGAGATATTATTTCCCTAACTGCCATTCAACTGTTTTAGCACCGTTTCAACTTCAACCACGCTCGCTTTTTGGATGTCCACACCTTACTTAATTGGCTTCTTCTCCATTCTACGATGATCCTTTTAGCTATGCCCCACTCTCCTCCCAACCTGGGGTCAGCAATTGGTCTCCCATGGGCTTGGAGTGATTTTCTTCCCACGCTGGGCCGGAAAACCTTGGTTTCATCACTCCCTAGAGCACTCTTCTAGAATTGTAAACTTTTCATCGTCCCTCACTCTTCCTTTTCCGGCAGTCGACTTCCTGCTTTGACTAGAGACTGGGTGTGAGCGAGAAACCTTTAATTTTGAACCGAGTTAGTTTCATCCACCGCGTTACACCTCCTGTCGGGTGCCATGGTATGATCCACGCGCACTTCCTACCAACGTCATTGGGAAAGTTTGGTTCGTTCTGTACCTCAGAGAACTTCTGCCCTCTACGGTCACTAACAAAACTATCTACTGGTACCTGGCCGTTCTTTTCTACTCGTGCTCGATCGGAGGGCAATTTATTCGACCTTACACCGCCGCGGTTTCCGCCCAACATCTTTATAGGTTGGCGGGCCCGGTGAACGCCCCCTCGTTAAAGTCGTAAAGGCCGTTTATCGCAGCTGGACTCCCAGCGACTTAACAAGGGGCCTCCAATCCATAGTGCGCTTGTGTCGGCGGAGTTTACGCTTCAGTGTCTCAAGTCGGCTTTGTCAACTTTGATCCGTAAGCAGTTGGTGCTTCTCGGGGCTGTGGTGTTGGGATTCCAGTTGGGTTACCGGCCGGCGAGCCTTCTCGGCCTTCGACGAGATGACGTGGCGCTGGACTCTCGTTCTCTACAGATACAAATCCGAACGTTCAAAGGCTCGGAAGCCGGTATGGTTAATAGAATGGCGTTCCATATACCGCTCGAGGGAGCGGATGACCTGCTCCGCCTTTTGGTGATCTGTCTCCTTGAGCCGGGAACGGTACAATGTCCCCTAACGGTACATTGTACCATTGCCCCCCAGTTACGGAACCTTGGCGGCCTGCCCTTATATCAAAAGGGCAGCTTGCAAGTTTCAGTTACACGTGTATGGTTATTGAATCGTTAGTGGGAAATAATAATGGCGCGAATAATTTTATGAATGAACTTTTTTTTAAATTTCAAACTTTTTTTTTTTAAAAAAATGTTTAATCTTTTAAAATTCTAAACATTTTAAAAGATTTCATTCATAAAATTTAAAAAAAGCATTTACAATTGGTTTGATCTATTTTGATTATAAATTATTGAACTACCAAATCGGACGTCTCACCAATCTCAAAATGTTTTACCAAAAATTATTTTTTTTATTTTTCTATTTTTCTATTTAACGCTTATATTTTTTTCTGCGAGCATGAGAGCCCTAGCTAAAGCAATCGGAGACACCGTTTCTCATCGACATTAGCTTCCGCCCCACATTTCAACCTCCAGTACAACGAAGACACAATTTCAAATAACTCCCTCCCTCCCGACAAAATCACCAATCCTTCTTTTCAATTTTTTTCCTTTTCTGAAAGTGTCTCTGACGTGTGTGTGTGTATTCCCCCCTATTGTGTCTAAAGATGTATTCCTCGCATCCCAATCAGCAACAACAGCAGCAACAACGACGACAACAGCAGCAGCAGCAACAGCAACAGCATCGTCAACAGCAAACACAACAGCGGAACCAACAACAACACTCTAATACCTCATCTTTTAATAATAATAGCAATACGATTACAGAGGGCTTTATGGACCCAAATGTGGAACAGACTGTGAACATACCAGTGTCTCCTCTACCTGCCAATTTCGATTTTTCTACCGAACATCAATCATATGCAGCAGCAACATTTCATCGATCATCTTTTCCTGTGGGTGATACTAACTCTCTCCTTCCACCTACTTCAGATCCAAATCATGCACCCTCCTCACAATGGGACCATCATCACCCTCATTTTGTTGCCAATACGCCTGATGCTGCATCTATTATTCAAACACCTCAATCACAATATCCTCATCAATCACATCCTCACCAATTACATCATCATCAATATTATCACCAGCAACAGTTAAATCCCCCTGTACAACCATCATCAACTGTTTCTACGCCTGCTGTTGTTGCTACAACTACAGTCAATAATAATAACAATAATAATTTTACTCCACCTGATACATCCGGACTTTTAAAACCAAATAGTACGCCTTTTCGTTATCGTCCATCTCTTGGCGGTGCTGGTAGTTCACAAGGTCCACATTCATCGTCTAATCATTCTAGACGTACGCCGCCGTCGCCTCCTATGTTCTCCAGTCAAGTACATGACGATTCATATGATAGTCATCACATTCACAACAGTCAGCCTAATCGTACCTACTCATCTCCTCGTGTCTCAATTCCACCTATTGGTACACTATTTGAGGCTGGTAATGGTAATGTAAATGGTGTTGGTATTAGTCGTACTGGGTCAAGATATCCAAGATATGCCTCACAATCCCATAGCTCTGGTGGTATTAGAAGTGATGCTTCGGTACCACAGTTTTCAAACACACATCGAAACAATGCTTCCATGATTCGTACTTTCGCATCGCCGGAACCTGACAATCCACAATCAGGGATGGGATCTGCCAGTGACGCTGTATTACAAAACCAGCAAAAAGTATGGGAATCTACTACTGGTTATGATCCAGAGGCGATACGTAACCGTTCACATTCCACTCGATACCCTCTTTCCCGCCCGGCTGGAACTGGTCGTATTCAATCCACCGCACCCGTACCATATACGTCGTCTTCAACGGTTCGACCACTTCCTCCACCTCATCCGCAGTCACTGCAACCATCAGCACAACTTCCTTCACACAATTTACAACAACAACAGCAGCCAAAACCACGTGTTAAAATCCCACGCTCCAGACCAAACCCGAATCTCACCACACGCCATCCAGGACTCCAGTCTTTACCGACGGGAAATGATGCTTCAACTTCAAGGAAAAGTATTCATCAACGTCATCTTGAACAATTAATTAGTTTGTCTGGGTCGCCCATTGCTGAACCGACTTCACTTGTAAAGGGCCATGATCAAGTTGAGTCCGTAACTGGTGTGCAAAAAATTGCGACCACTTCTGCAACAGCAGCTGTGAAGCAAGCGGCGACGGCTCAGTCGACAGCTGGGGTAGCAAAGGTAGCTACAGCTTCGTCGACGGGTGTTGTGATGAAGGAGGCGGTGACTGCGCTTACAGTTTCATCGATGGTCGGTGTAACGAATACGGCGACTACTGCGTCGGCAGTTGGCGTGATGAGAACAGCGACGAATCCGCCAATGGCTGTTGTGAGTAGGATGCCGACGACTCCGTCTACAATTGGGGTAAATAATATGTTGACATCTCCATCAAAGGTTGGCGTCAAGCACAAGGTGACAAATGCTTCGACAGTTGGTGTGAACAAGACTGTGACAACCTCGTCTACAGATATTGTTAAGAAGGTTGCGACAAATTTGTCTGCAGTTGGGGTAGAGAAGAATGCAACTGTTTCTTCTACAGTGCCTCTACCGTTATTGTCCACGGTACCTCTAGTTTCTTCGAAAGGAAAGGCGAAGGTTGGTTTCGGAAGTTCAGATGCTGATATGGAGAAGGTTGGAATCAGAAATTCAGTTGTTTTTGTGCCTGTCCCATTATCATCTGTGACTCCATCTCCACTGCCGAGACGCACAACACAGTCGATTCAACTTGGCATTCCTCATTTCAGTGCTAACCTGCCATGCCTTCCGCAGTTACCCACAGGTGTTAGGGTAGATGAAGTGAAGCATGATTCAGCTGGTGCCACTGAAGATTTGACATATGATGTATCCGCTTGTAAGGATAAAGGGATACTGACTGAAAAGAGAAACGAGAAAGCAACGATTGCCACAGGCACACAAGTTGTAAAAGCTATGGATGGGCGTAACAATTCACTTGCCTGTACGCTTCCTGTAACAGCAGCAGCGGAAAACGAAAGAGCTAGTGATGACAACTCGTCTAGAGGGAGCTCATCAAGAAAGAGTCGTAGGATCAAGAAATTGAAACTAAGAGTATCATTGAAGGACCCCACTGCTATTAGAGGCGGGGTCAGGAAGGCCGAAACGAAGACAAGGGTACGCTCGTCTTGTGCTTCAACATCAACTGACTCCTCAGAAGATTTGCGTGTGGTTGATGGGATTAGTAAGGAAGGCGATGCGATTGGACGAAGGAGGACAGAAACAATGTTGCATAAAGGGAAGAGTACGAATGGTGATCAGGCAGAAAATTATTCAGTTACAAGGAAAGTTTCACCGCCTGAGGAGGGACAAATCGTCGAAAGAAATGTGGAGACGACTTCGGAGAGGAGTATTCGCAAGCATGCTTCGCCGTTGAGAAGGTCGAGCAGTTCGAGCAGTTCGAGCAGTTCGAGTGGTGTCACAGGAGGAAATATGTCATTGGTTTAAGAGGTGAAATCACAACCTGTACGTGCTGCGTCAACCTCTTTTGAATCTACGGAAAGGGCGAACTCCGTTACGACGGCCGTAGTTAACAAGGAGGTAGATGGCTTAGATGTAAATGATGAGGTTGGACATCGTAAGGGACGGAAATTTGTGAATGCGACAGCCGCAAGTCATCAAGATGACAGGAAGGATTCAGTGGGAAGTTTGCTCGAGGATGGAAAGATTGTAAGCCCCGGATCTGACACTGTAGGAAGTTCGCAGCGGAAAAGTAGGAAGACAAAGAATCCGCATGGACATGAATCAAATAGGAACCGAGGGTCGAAATCTGCAGGTTCTAGTGCTGTTGTGGGGAGTGCGAAACCTAGCCGTTCGAAGTCTCGTTCGGCTCGTATTCCCTCCAAAAGTTGGGATAATTCGAGAACGGCGCCTTCAATGGCGACGGTCGATGAGGACACAGCACATACTGCAAAGATTCATGGCGATTTGAGAGAAAGTCGGAAAGGAAAAGCTGTATCAGCTAGGAGTAATGGTCATGCGGAGGAGAGGCGATCGAGGCCTTCGTCAGGCAGAAGTGTCGTTACAGAAAGAGTTCATGAAGAAACGAACGGCAGATACAGAGCAGATGGACGGACTTCAGCAAGTGAGAGGGAAAGTGAGTTGAACAGGAAAATGTCTTCATCAAAACGCAAGAAACGGTGCAGAAGTTCTAGGGATGTCGCTGAAGATGCAAAGAAGAAGACGAAGCGATCAAAGTCAAAGTCGACAGATATTCCCCTACGTGATATGGCAACTAAGGGCCCGGCGCAAGTTGGTGCGACGACCAAGGTTACCAGGGGGGATGGCGACTGTCCCGTTGATGGTTCTGTCATCGTTCTAAAGGCAGGGAAACATGGTGATGCTACGTCAAGAAGAAAAGCCACGAAGAGTAGTGATAGGAATGTGAAAAAGTCTGTCTCCCTGCGACTGAGAATCAAGGATGTTCCGAAATCAGAGAAGGATAAAGAAGTGAGAAATGTATTATCCTCTTCCTCTGGTGAAAGGTCTGTGACGAAAGAGAAGCGAAATAAGCAGATAATTTCAGCTAAATGTGAACATAATGTGAATAAGGCAACTGTGGGTGATGTGTTGCCTTTGGGTTGTAATGTTAGTAAGATGAATGGTTCTGGGGAGGCGTTGGGTCGAATTGAAGGACGTCGTGGAAGAACCACGTCTGGTTCAGAGTCAAAAGATAAGAAGTGTATCAATAAGAACTCGAAATCGGCGCAAAGGAAGGTCCGAATTCGGCCGGAGGAAAAGAAGGAGGTAGGTACTGTGTCGCAACCAGCTGCGTCGGTGTCGAATGATGTTTGTCATGAAGTAGGGGTTGGGTCGGCTGCTATTGATGAGGATCGTATTGAGAAGAGATCGGCGTCGGTTGCAGCGAAAGGAAGAAAAAATGAGAAAGAGATGGAGGATATCGATGAAAGTGAGTCGGTGCCGCCTGTAACAAAGATGAGCAGTGAAAAGGATTCGGGCGTGGCGAAAATTACAAAGAAAGCGATGTCGGGGTCGAGGACTGGCCATGTCGAAGAATCTTGTCACTGGAACCGTACTGCTCACCCCAACAAATCCATTTTGAGGGAAATATCTCGAAAGAACAAAAATGATAGCACAGACTATAACGAAGGTGCAGCGATTACTAATGGCGACGGTAATCAGGTCGAGGTTGCTGAAGTTGGAAACGTCAGTGACGGAGAAAAGAATGAAGCAGCTGATCCTAAGAAATCCGTCACGTTTGGGGAGATGCCAAAGGTTGAACGACTGGCAGCGAGAGGGTTCTTCCAACTTCCAAATGGTAAAGCGATTGTGGCGAAAGCGGCCTTATCGATTAGTGATGAATCATCTGTGGATAGGGAGCGAATCAGAAAGGCTTTGGCGGATGTTATTGAAGGTGGTGATGGTGCGGGTAAATATGGGATTGGTAGAGTTGGTGTTGATGTCACTAACAGAATGAATGGTGTTGGGCAATGGGCTGGGTTAAGTGTGGCTAAGAAAGGAGGTAGAGGTACGGAGCAAGAGGAGGATCAAACGGATGTTTCGGACGAAGATGATGACGATGACGATTCCTTGAAACCAACTCCAGCTCAAACGGAACATGAAAAGCGCATCGAGGCAACGGGGGTATCGAAATTTGAAGCTTCGGCATTCAGAAGTGGGGCTATTCCGATGGGCCCTGCCAATGTACGACCATTGCCACGCGCCAAGTTGCCGTCGTGTGCTTTGTGTGGGAAGGAGTTGGAAGATAGTGGTCTTTCTCATCCATTATTTACTGTGAGATTTGTTCGGATTTGTGCAGCATGTAGGTACACTGTGTTACACAAGAAAGGGTTAGTAGAAAAAGTTGGAGAGCCTATTGATTTGAGAAGATTAGAAGAAAAGATGAGGAACAAAGCAGATTTTTTCGCAGCGGTGCTAGAGGACATGGTGTTATCTTATCAACATAGTGAAGCTGCTGCTCGTCGTGCAAAACCTGCGTTTGATGCCCTGTTGTTAAGAAGTGGTGATGATATGGCTGAAAGATTGGAAAGATTATTTGTTAAGCATAATATGGTTGTGCTTGTTCGAACGTTGTTGGTTAAATTAGGAGTGAATGTTCGTGAGGGGAGATTGACATGGCCGAAAGAAGCATTCGAAATGGATCCAGCGGATGCTGCTGACATCATTCGTAACTGTTGGCCAGCATCATTGACAGAGGTAAGAAGGAAAACGTCGCCATGTGAAGAGACATGGTCTGCAATGTTCCAACATGTTGGGATAGATGATGGGAAATTGTCCTCATGTGACTCCTGCCTGGTTATTAAACGATGCTTAAACATGCTCGGTGTTCGACCATTAGATGAAAGGTGTTGTCATGAAAAAAATGAAAACGGAAAGTGTAGAGTACGAGTTGATCAAGCTAGTGTGTTAGCAGCCATGCATCGTGCAGCCGGGTGGTGTCGTGATCATGAAGTGGTTTCCTTGATTGCCCATAATTGGAAGAGCAAGGAGGCTCTTTTTGGCCTCACAGCATGTGACATTAACATGACGACGGAAGCAGTATCAGATGAATGGTTGGAAAATGGTTGCTGTTTGTGTGGAATGAAGTACAATGAAGAAGAGTACCCGCTGAAATTTACATCATGTGATAGCTGTCCTAGGGAATTTTGTTCATCTTGTCTCACGAATGTTTTGGGTGGAATGGAGTATGTGAAGGCATTCAAACATGAATCATATCGATGTTTGTTGTGTAATTTTACACACAATCGTAAAATTTTGCCTGGTGTTGCTAATGGTATGGGGAGTTGGGAAGGAAGATCTAGCAATTGCAATAATTCTAGTAATTATGATGAGGATGAAGTAGAGAGGAAGTTAAGGTCATCGTCTTCATCAAGTAATGGAGGATCATCATCAAGAAGCAAAGCGAGAGCTCGAGGTGTTTTGAAGGCGGCGCTTCCAATTTTACGATTAACTATAAAAACACGTCAGGAACTGCTATCGCATGGCCTGGAAAAGCCTAACTGGAAAGCAATTGGATATGCGAAATTAATAGAAACTTTGAATGACAAGGGACTGAATGATGGTAAACCGATCTATTTAGATGGTAATGACCGTGTTTGTGTGCGTTGTAAAAAACCAGCAGGTTTTTATGGTAAAGGTGATGATGACCATGGTGACGAAGATGGAGGGAAAGGAAAAGAAGGAGGCGATGGTGATGTTAATATGAAAGAGGGTAGCAATAATGATAATGATGGTGAGAAGCAATCTGAGTTAGTACAATGTACAGTTAGTATTTGTGGTACATTTATTCATCAAGGGTGTATGACAGATCATGAAAAAGGACGAATGATAACGGACGTGAGTAAGAAGAAAAAGGGAAATGTGAAAATCAAGTATCGATGTTCAACACATTATTGCGCGGTATGTCAGGGACGTGATGATGCAAAGATGATGAGGTGTCGTACTTGTACCAAATCATTTTGTAGGCAACATGTACCTGAAATGGCTTCTGTCGATCTTCATAATGAGAGATTAATTACATGTTCAGATTGTCATGATTATGTCGCCCAACCTGTCAAAGATTTTCTGAGAAAGAAAGTGGTGAAGAAACAGAAAACAAAGAGTGGAATTGTAGCATTGGCTTTAGCTATAGCAGAGAGGCAACAAAAGGGCCAGTTAGCTGAACAATTATCAGGCGGCCAACCACTGGAAAGGCCGAGGTAATATATCACAACATGACCGAAATAATTACTTCGGTCATGTCGACATGGTTGTTTCGCTTTTATGTTTTGTTATGATCTTTTTGTTGATCGTTTCTCATCAAATTAATTTAATCATTTGTCTGCCTCCTTTTTGTAAATTTGTGACCATTGGGTCGTCTTTATCCTTCTCCAAACTATGTTTGTTTGCTTCTTCGTGCTTCTGTCATTATTTGTGTTCCAAGTCAGTTGGACGGTCATACTGTCTTCGAACATTCTAATATTTCAGAGTTCGCCCTGACTAAAGACACAACAACGAGATGAATTTTTTGTTTGAGCGAGATGCGACGCACGGATCGCGTATGGCAGGTTGGTTTTAGTTTCGTGTATCGAGCTTTGTCAATTGTCAATTTTTCGCGCTTACTTTTATGGATCAAGTGTCTCTGCTCGCGGGTTTTATTGAGCCCGCCGTAGGTACAGTAGTGTCATCTTACACGTATTGTCGGCTTTTACTACTGTACAGCGACAGCGGAATCTTTTCACGTGTACACGGTACTTGCAGAGCACGACGGCGGTGCTTTATTGTCTCTTTCGGTCTTGTTCATTATCAGTTTTACTGCTGCTTGAAATGGAAGTTTGTATATTTAAAAGAGAGTCTGTTCCCACGTAACAGTCTTGACTCCTGTGGGATTCCATCAGTTCAGTCAAGAACCATACTTCACATTATAAGAAAAGTTTGAAATAGTGGAAGGTCTATGTCCGTGTATAGGGCGTTGCGTAATCAGGATAGGACAAATAGGCGAGAAGGGCAACAACCTCTTCTGTTGTGGAAGTTTCGCAATGAAAGAGGATCGAATTGAGCGCATTTCAAGTTCAGCTAATAGTAAGACAAGAGAAGGGAGAGTGAATAAGGGGACGTCATGTCTTTATGAGATCGATTACTGCAACTTGGGTCGTCTGCGACAAATAGTCAAGAGAACACAGATGGTGTTGGGAGCTGGAGTTGTTGAAGATGGTTGGTCTTAGTACCGTGCCACTACCCAAACTAATCCCCATCTTGAAGCCAGTAAATGGGATGAATAATGGTGATGGCCAAAACAGCAACGATGGCGCAGCACGTACTGGTGGGGATGGGTATGCAGGTCGAAGTGGCTGAAGCGGAAACAACAATGATACAGTGACAGAGCAAGTAGTTGACCTGAAGACATCCACCAAGTTTTGGGGAAGCTGTCAAAGTTTGAACGACGTGGAACGAGAAAGTTCCTCTACCGGAACGGTACAGTAATTGAGGTTAAACCACCAGTACTGATTAGTGACGAACCACTCGAGGATGTATAGAGAAAATCAGGGAGCCGTTTTTGAAGATGTCGTTGGTATCGATGGTGAGGATGGTTTTGGAAATAGTACTGTTATTGCATATATCAGTAATGGAAATAAAGATTTTGGATATCATTGTCTGGGATAGGCTGTCTATTCGTTAGACAGGAGCCCGAGGTGGTCATTATGATGATTATCAAATGGATATTTTGGACGAAGATGATGAGGATGATCTGAAGCTTACACTAACTGAGATCAAGACAACGGCGTCATCTAAATTCGAAGATGTGTCGTTCATGCTTGGTGTGGTTCCCATGGTTGCTGCCAACATGCGGCTGTCACCATGCGTTGCCGTCGCGTCTTTGGTTTGGATGGAATCGGTTTATGACTGTTTTTGTCTTGGTTTTTTGTGTGCGAAGCACTTTTAAAATGGATTTAATGGAAACCGCTGGGGATTTTATTGATGGAAGATCATCAGAAGAACTGAAGATAAGGAAATCATCCTTTTCATTGCATAGCAATGTTGTTTGTTCAGCGAAACATGGATGTTCCTTTTCCAACACCCGCTGTAAGTTTTGTGTTTGTTTTTTGGGTCATGTCAATCTTCCCTCACGAACATTCGCGCCCAATTTCACCATGGCGAACTTTGGTGCATATGTTCATGAAGGGAGATTAACATGTCCGAAAGAATTTGGAATTGATGCAGCGGATGTTGCCGATGGGACTCGTTATTGATGGGCAGCGTTGTTGACCAGTAGCAGCAAGAATACATGGGCTGCAATGGTTGCACAGGCTGGGATGAGATCTAGAAAATAATCTGTGGAAGTGGTTGGCAATGTATGAAGTTATTGAACTATTCTGGCTTTAATTTTGGAAGTTGTGAAGACGAGTGAAGCAATGAGAAAAGGAATTAAACATTTTAATTTAATTGAGTCTCGATACGCTGTACACGTTTACATAGAAAAAATAATAAATTTTCTATCATCACATTGCACAACAAAATGTATTTCCGGGGTATCATTATTTTAGAAGCATGCAATGTAAAAGTTGTCAAAATATCATACCTTATTTTTCTCACAAACGACATTTCATCCCTTCCGCTTCACAAAATTTCGTCATCGTCCCAATCATCGACATTTCAACAACAACAAATATCCTGTTCAAATAAATCGAGTAGAAAGAAAGTGTTGTAAAACATGTCAACTTTGCCAAAGACAGCAATTGAAGCTATTGACCATTTACGTCAAGTTACAACAGCAACTTCCCTCGTCGACGTTCTTTTCGGTGATACTTCTGGGGAAACGTTGTACATGTTGAAGAAACATTATATTTGTCTTTCTTCATTAGTACACCCCGACCGCGGCGGTAAAGTATCACCTGCTGAAGCAACGGGATGCTTCCAAACGTTGCAAAGGGCTTTTGAACAGGCGAAAAATATTTTTGAAATGAGTTCATCGCATTGTGAACGAACAGAAAGGGAATTTATTATATCAGGTGACATACGATTTTCGTTCCTTACAACGGAGAACGAATTTCGACATTGGAAGGAAACGGCTGAAAGAGAAAATCAAGATAATCCTTCGACCATACAACTAACTTCAAGACCATCACCATCACCATCACCATCACCATCACCATCACCATCACCATCACCATCACCATCACCATCACCATCACCAT
>JAULBU010052260.1:0-12660 GCA_032358235.1 Odonthalia washingtoniensis | reverse complement strand
CAGGGATCTTGTAGCAGAAATAATCATTTTATCTGTACTATCATCCGTCAAATCCCTGAACCTCACATCTCTCAAAATAGCCATCCAGTAAAGTTCGGTCATTTCAAATGCAAGTTCCAAACTATCGATCTGTGGAGCGGGTGGCATCGTCACTATCTGTGGATCTGGACCGTCTAGTTCGAACGCCAAACCGGCTGCCATACTTTCCCATCCGCGAACCTTGGCGTTGGTTGCCATCGATGATGAGAAAGTGTCCCCATCAGACGGTCCCAACGGAAGATCTGCAATTTCACCCTCGTCTCCAGAGTTAATTGCCGAGACGAAATCATCAAAATCTGCCGTATTTTTGATAAGACCAGTGTTACGATTATGAGCAAGACCCTTTGTGAAAGATGCTATAAGTGTGTTGGAAAAACGTTGTTCGTCGCCATTGGTGACATGACCTTTGTCTCCTGAGTTTGGCCCTCTGCGAGACAGTTTTGCAGCTCTGAGACGGGTTTAAAACGCACTGCTGGTACGAATATTGTCACGCCTATTTATGTTGTAATGCTCCATGTTTTTCTTCATAATTGATACGGAGAATTATTGTAAAAAGTGAGAAAGAGTGTTGGGAGAGTTGAAAGAGAAAACTAGCCGGAAAATGGGATGGCAGAGGCATTTAAATAGTAGAACTGTGTCAGAATGTGAATTTAATTTTAATACCAATATACGGCACTATCATTGCCATTTACGTCATTACAGATAGAAAATTTTGTACAGCATGGATGATCGTACAGACCTTATATTTTAAATTTCCTTATCGACCAGGAGTTCCTGGTCATGATCGTAAATTCATTGAGAAAATAAAGCAAAGGAGTTTATAGTCCGTTATGAATATGACATAGATATTTGTCAGGCTTCCAATGTCAAATATGCAGTTATCAAGCTGCTTTCCTTTGAGTTTCCCTATTCTTTAATACATATTTACACTTTCAAAGCACTTTAGCTGAATTTTTTGCCGCATTGTCTCTGTCCCCACCCCCAGCTCCCTCGATACCCTCAAAACACCACTCCTTCCAACCCTCCATCAACATAACTCCAAATGAATTACCCTCGGGCCCTCCCACTCTTTCATCTTTATCTTGAATAGATCTGAGTTACTAATCGCGGACTTCATAGCGCTATGACGTTTTGAAGACAAGTCTGTTTTAGGTTTCTACAAACCTATTCTCCATTCCACCTCCTACATATCATATGTAGGAGGTCGAATAGAGAATATGTCATATGTAACATATGACTATCGTCACAGCGCCACGTTTCCACAAACCGCAAATCCGATGTTGCTCCGTTTGAAACTCAGTATTATCCTTCTGGTCTCATTAAGACTACATTGTATTGATAAAACTTGATTTCATTCTTTTTGGCCCGGTTTAGCTTCCACACCTTGTCGAAGGGCACATTTTATAGAAATACAACGCAACATATCTCCGTCTCTAAGTGCCCCTGTACATCACTTGTAATTTGCAAAATCACTATACGTGTATCTTCAAAATACCCCACTTGCTCTAACTTACAGTAGTCGGTGTTGCCGTTTTTCTCTCAATAATGACTTTCGCACCATTCACCAAGCAATGAAGATTTCTCTAATGGATGCAAATTTCAATTTTCTGTTTCTACATCTGTCGTTCTCTTCCCTCTTCCTACCATCTTGTACCTGCCTGTCATAATTCGTAGTTCAAAGGTATACGTGACGTAGCGATCCTTGCTGTTATTTAAGCAAAAGTCAAATATCTTACGCAATCAGTTGATGTCGAACCCAATCTTTTGATAATGACAAACTGAACATTGTGGATATGATGCCATTTCGTTTCTATGCAATGAGGTATGGGCAAGTAGAATGAATTCTGTTTTCAATTTTGTTCAGCTCGAGTAGGGAGAAAAATGAAAGATTAAAGTGGCGTTTTGTTATGTTCCTCTTTGCAAAATAATTGACATTCAGAAAAATGACAAATCCGAAAATTTTCGGATTTGTCATTTTTTTGAATGCAATACAACTGTGTAGATAATTATTTTTTCACTGAGTCCCCGTAGCAGAACACGCATGTTTACAGAACGTTCCCGCAATCTCAAAAATAGTCCTTCACTCGGCCATATCCGATTTGTAAGAAAGTAGGAATTTTGAAAGCGGGGTTCGCCACGGATGCGATCATGAAATTTTGAAGTATGATTGGCAAGTAGTTGGGGAGTTCTTCCGGAGTAATGATTTCTCTCACTGGTGAGACGGCACAGGTAAATCAATTGCGTGTGGCATCTCAGCAAAAGTTTGGGAGTATTTCCGAATACGCGTACATTTTTGATATGCATTCGCAATGATATTTGTAGATTCAGTGGCAATCTGTATTGGTTTGGTGTTTCCTCTCCCATTATATAAAAATGTGAGGGCACGGAAATATAACGCAGCAATGCAATAAGTTCTCACCGAGAACAAAAGATATGGTCATAAGGACCAATAGGTATTGATGATTACTAGTTACTAGTACAGAGACTGTATAAGTCATACTCTGCTCGCTAGGATTATTATTAGAGCATCTCTAGTTGGGATGCTCAGCTCGCCGGGAAAATATTATTATTTGAGTAAACATAGGATGGCACTGCGTTGCCAGAAACAAGTAAACATGTTGTATGAGTTCGATTATTTAAGGGCATCTCTAGTTAGGAGGTGTTGAGTTTTTCATTTAATTAATTTCCGAAGTAAACAAAGCAGCATACAGTGGTCTGAAACAGGTATACGAACATAGTGAAAAAGAGTTTCTTTTGTTAATTTTTTTTTAAAAAACTTGTCAAATGTAAATGTGACAACTGTACCAAACATTTTGGGTCAACCAATCAAAGAAATTATAGTGTATATTGTACACTATGGAAGTGGGAATGGGATCGAAAAGTAAAAGTTTGCGGTGGCGGTTTGAAAATGGCAAGTGTGACAATGCGGACAAAGAAAGCCTATGTATGTATACAAAGAAAAATGTAGAAGTACAGCAATTAATTTATGAAGTGTGAATGTTGTACGAATAGGATTGGATGGAATAATTGAGAAAAGAATATGTAAAGATGACAGTTAAAACAGCAATGTGAAAGTGAAAGGAAAAGACTTTTCCTGACTTTTCCTTTCACTTTCACATTATTTCATTTTATTTCGTATTCTTACTTAGTAATTAAGAATACGAAATAAAATGAAACGAATTGAAAGTACAGATGTTTTGAAAAACTAATCGTTCAGAGAAGTAGAATCAAGAACGATGAGAAGATAAAGACGAGCGAAGGCGGAACGAACTCACCGAAAGTGTGAGTATGATAAGCAAGAATTATAAAAAAAGTCAACGTGAATAAAAGTGCATGAGAAAAAGAAGCATCAATGACAAGTAGTGACGGAAGAAGTGAAACATCAACTGTTATAAGATCAAAAAAAAGAAAAAAAAAACGATTGTTGTATAAAGAAAATACGTAAAACGAAAGAACGTCATATACAACTTTTGAATGCCGTCATGAACTTGCATGAACAACAGCGGCTTATAAACGAAGAACAAGAACATATTCTCATTGAAATGATAAATTATATTGAGGATAATGCAAAAAAAGAAGATGAACAGGAAAATGAAGAAATCGCAAAAGAATGGAAGCCAACACTCGATAGTAATAACGATAAGAGTGATATTGGTCGACAAGTTTATAAATACAAACAAACAATTCGACAGAAATATAATGTATCCGACAGTTTATATAATAAACTGATAGAAGACACTACGAAAAAAGAAGCATCCCTATCACAATCACCCCGAGCAGTGTCGAATAGATGGAAGATGACGAATGAGGAAATAATTCAAATAGCATTAACATGTCTGCGAACTGGGCAATATAAAACATGTTGTAAAAAAGGAAAGAAGATGGTAACGTCGATAGTTTGCAATGTACTGAAATGCTTCTGTGAATTTGTTGAAGAAGAACATGGGAAAGTATTTCTCAAAAAGAAACCAGTAAAAAGGGATATGATATAAATTGAAAAGCAATATTCGATGAGAGGATTTCGAGGATGCATTGGCTTCCTGGAAAGTGTTATTATCACGAAATCAGAAAGTAGCGTAAGTTACTCGTCAAGTAAATAAATAAATGAAAAATTAAGAGAGAAAACATGCAATGCTGTTGAAGTTTGGGTGTATCTTAACGGTTATTGTTGGTCACTCTCACTCCTACACTTGGCGTGGGAGCAGTAGTCTCATCTGATACCCATGTTTATGTTTGCATTTTACGTTTCATCGTTATTCATACTGATCATTGAGTACTTTTACCTCATTATTCATTAAATTGTCTTAAACATTCTACTATTTTTCTCTCTGTCTATACTTTGGTAATTTATAATAATTTAAATATTATTATAATGTCATAGTATAGAAAAGATTGCTTTATCTTTAATCTTACCATTATAAGCAATAATTTATCAATTATTCGAACCGTTTTATAGCTACTGTACGTTTACATAACGTTCCTCTTATTTATATTTAACGAACAGTTATCATTATTCTATTTGAATTATTGCAAACTTCATTTGCTTTACAATTACGTACTACACATAAATCATTACAAGTGCATTGCTTACATTCACATATCATGAGATGTACTTCACCCGTTACCAAACAAAGTTAAACATACCTTTATAACGAAAACAGAACCTTACAAAAGTTTTTCTTTATTGAAATAAGTACATACTTTTATTCTGTACAATTTTCTATTGTTGTAATTATTTGCAGTTGTGTTTCCCTGTTGTCATTATCATCAAGTAATATGCCTTTCGAAGTACATTGCATATATTTACAGTTTCAAAAATATAAAAAACATGTTTTATTAAATCAAAATTTACGACTCGAAATATGTTTCAATAATTCCACGGCAATTACCAGATTGACCTTCACATATAGTCCATGCTTCTTCTTCACTGACTTTCCACTTGTCATCGAATGTGATTTCCTTTCCTTTTTCGATTGACATTATCGAATATAGAAATGCACTTACCCACATCACTTTACCTTCTTCCTCATATGACTTCGTGATAAATTCACAATTAGGTTTGCAACTATGGTTCACATATTTGTATTCATTTGATTTGATACCTACGCCATCCACATATAATTCATTTTCTACCAATTTCACCATATAATTAGCACTATTTCCATATTTTTTGTATGCTTCTTCACGCTTGTTGCGTTCCTGTTTATTCAACCTATCACCACAATATTCCAATACCTCTGTGTCTTTGCTCACATTCTTGTCCAGGAATACACCTAATCCGCTACAACTGGATTGTTTAACAATCACGCCATTTACATTTATTGCATCATACTTATAACTTGAATGTTCTAGTTCTGTTGCACCGTGCCCACACAAATATGTCACGTAATCTGACGAACATTGCGGATGTAGAGACCTGTTCATTCTTGACTTCCGTTTCGGTTGTTTTTTTCTTAGCTGTATGTTCTTATGTGTTAGAGTGGCGTTGCCAATCAATAGTATTATCGTACTTGAAAATTATTTGTTAGTATATTTCTCGTAGTAGTAATGAATTTTGACATATATTGCTTATTACAAACTTACTTTTTTGCAAAAAGTACTTTTAACGTATTAGTATATTTTCTAAATATGCTTTATCGTCATTGACGTATGCAGTTTATTGAAGTGATTTTAGATATTTCTTTCCTTTCCCAATGATAAACAATTTATCATGTTTTCTTCCTTGTATATACATTACTCCATTTCCTTATTCTTTTTTAACATCATAGTGTTTGTTATGATACCAATGTCATAACGTTTCTTAGCTGTATTGCACTTACTGCAATAAATAATAATGTAATTTGTAACCTTCTCCCATTACTCTTTACCACAATATGTATTACAAACGTAACATACTACCATCCCACATTGTACATATTACGATCTCTCCATCAATAATAAAGCATATCATGTTAGTTTTCATACTATATTATTATCAAAATATTGTCTATTACAAGCAACGACAGCATAGTGTAAATAATAAAATTTGTCATCATTATTCCATCTTTTTTCTACAGATGAATAATTTTACATTCTTTTTTTCTTGCTTGTACATTTTTCGTTGTTATAGACATGTTTCTCATGTCCTTCTCACTTTTTTTGTGATAGTTTCATCATTCCTCCAATATTATGCTGTATTTTTTATATATAGTATCATATACTTATTTGTTCACATCTAAATCGCGCCATGTTACAGTTTATACACCTAATTTTCTTCAGAACTGGAGTTATAATTTAATTCTGTAACCCTTCTCACCAATGATTCATATGCGGGTGTGACTCTTTCATGTAATTTAAGACTTATACAAAACCGTTCCACTTTTCCTGTCCGTAGTTGCTCTTTACTTACTTCTTTAATAATTCTGTTGGTTTCGTCTATAGCATTTTTTATTATTTCAATTGAATTGTTTTTTTATAATCTATATGTTCACTTTTTCCATTCCATTTTAATGACTTTATTCCTATGGATCTACTTCCTGTTGTATTAACTTCGCTTATATCGTTATCATATTTCGCATTCCTATACATTATTCCAGCATTTTTAAGAACAGTAGATGACCGTTGTCCTTTTCTTTTCTTCTATTCTTCGCTAATACTATGGACATGTCGTACATTATCAATACCTTCAGCTGTATTGTTGTTCTTACTATTACGTACTGGTTGCGTTGTTACATCTGATATCGTGGCTTCTACACACCTCTTACTTTCCAATAACGGTATATATTTATTGTTTCTATCTATTTTCACACCACCATTGCCGTCTACATCTCCAAAATTTAGGAATTATATATAGATATTCTGCGGTACCTATATATTTGAAGGTAATACCTATTCCGGGATTACTGTCCTTTTCCCGTCTACGACGACTCTGATATAGAGCATGCGTTAATGTATACAGTCCCTTTTGCTGTTCATTGCCTGTTCGATTCATGCTTTCTAACAAACGATAGCATGAATTCCATAATTGACAGTCTTTACTCACTATTGGCCATTTACTTCTCATTGATTCCTTCGTACGAGTGAGTCCATATTTCGTCTTACGACATTTATCTATTCCTGTCCACAACGATTCTTTCGTTTGAACAAGTTGTTGAGTTTGTGAAACCCACTCTTTTGCCAGTATCAATACTTCCTCATTTCCTCATTGCAAACCAATCCTTTTTCTTCAACATATTTTACCCTTTTCTTTGTTTTCGATACTTTCCTACGGCCACTTTCATATGCCATTTTTCTTTTTCCTTCATTCTCGTCATTTCACTCTCTTTCGACCTATATTCTTACCATAATGTTTTAATTTCGCAATCTATTATTTCATATTCGTCATGTATATTACCAGTAATTTTCGGGTTCCTACTATTCTTCTCGATCTCGTCGTTGTAGTCTTTTCAAACAATATCATTTCAATTACCGACGTTATATAAACGTTGTTTCTGTTTACTTCCTTTCAATGAAGATATATGTTCTGCCCTACTATCTGTTGCGTCACTAACTTTTTTATTGTATTTCTTAGCTTTATCTACTACCTCACTTTCCTCACTGCTTTCGGTTTCTATTCTTTCCAATTTTCCAGTGCGTGAGTTATTTAATATGCTATTAAATATTTTCATATGTTCATCCATGTCATCGTTTGTTTTCCTATGTTCTTCACCTTTTCTGTCACTATTGTTTGCTGAGCTTTGCCGTTATCTTCATTGTCCGGTCCATTGTGTACATGCTTAAATTTTGACGATTCTGCTCTCCTCTTCTTGCAGATGGTATTTTATCAAATATGTCATTTACAGTTTCGTTATCATCAGCTATGTTGGTATTTCCTTTGTTTTTTCTTTCCATTCTCCTGCTTCAGATGTGAAGTCTGTATATATATTTTCACTTCTTTCATTGCTATTCTTTTTTCCGTCCCTTGTCATCTATAGTGCTAGCCGTTTCATATCATGTTTTTACAGTCCCTGTTTAGTTCGCTTTTTAAACGTCGTTTTGATGAAGTTTCTTTCACTTTCTTCATGAAATCTGAAACTGTTAACTTACTTTTAGGACTTGAAAATGTTTGCGATTCAATTACATCTTTTGTAATATCATGGCAATTTACATCACCGCTCTGCGTTATTATCCCTTGCGTTGTTTGAAATCGGACACCCAGTTGGACTGGTTGGTGTATCTCATCGCTTTGCATGCTTCAGCTTCGACAGGCTTTTTATTAAATCTGTTCCAGTGACAGCAGACGCGGTAACACTAATTTAATGACTATACAAAATGATGACGACCCGTTACGTTCGTTGAATTAGTGCATTTACGCAATATATGTTCTTGATTGTCATAGTACATTGAAGCGTAGCGCCGTGAATAATGGCATGCGGTAGAAAGTGAAAAACGTTTTCTGGTCATTCTCCTTACTGGGTTACATACCGGCTCCGATCCCCCTCCACTTACACAATTTCAATCTGTAACTTATTACCTTTTTTTCATTACTGTAATTTTCAGTCTGAACTTACTTTACTGTACTGCCTGTTTACTTGTGTCACTCTTTTTTTCCGTGATTTTGTCAACATCTATAGATTCATAGTTTTTCCAGTTTTCGCCGATTTTTCTCATTGGTCGTTTACTTTCATAGCGAAATTCAATTATAATTTCTACTGCGACTACGACGTTGAGTTTGATATTGAGTTTTTCAGAAAACTCAACAGCAAACTCAACGCCTTACTGTATTTTATTCAATTAAAACATCGGTTAAAAACTACTTTATTACACGGTGCCAGGCGTTGAGTTTGAAACTCAACAATGCAAAATCAATGCCTAGCTAGAGATGCCCTGAATAAATGTTTTGATTAAAAATGCCCGAACTGCACCTGTTTTTGTGAAATGTGTAGAAACTCTATGGATGAAGCCAATGAGAACAGCTGTAGAAACAATGAAAAAGTTCTATCGAAAAGGAGAATAGAACTTGCGAAACGTATATGGGGGTGGGCATACCTGGAAGGGAATAATTTTGCTGCAATGACAATGTACATGTGTAGGAACATGTTGGGTCCGATGGGTGATGTACGGTAACAGTAATTGTTCCTATCAGATTGCGCCATATTTAGAATTACCGACAGTTGGATATTCACACCTGTACATCTTGTTTTCCATTTTTCACACTTTTCTCCAGTTTTCTGTCAACAGATTTTTCCCGGTTGGTTCCGCATTCTTTTCCCATTTTATCCATTGGCTGCTTTAACGCGTATTTATTGTCTTTTTTTAGGGGTACGACATATGAACTGCTGAGTTTTCATTTGATTTTTATTAAATTGTTCAGCACCGAACTCAACACCCCATGAAAACTTTCTTACTGATTTCATTATAGGCAGTTAAAAATTCTTTACTCACTAGTGCCGGGTGCTGAGTTCGAAACTCAGATAATGCCAATTCAGCACCCTAACTGGGGATGCTCTCATTATTATTATTTTAAGGCATCTCCAGTTAGACGTTGAACTGCAATTGATGAGTTAAAAACTCAACAGTTGGCCACCTGTGAATAAAGGAGTTTTTGACGGATATTTTTAATGGTTGGGGTGTTGAAACAGTTGCAAAGTTCTGCGGAAAAACTTAGGGCCGTTCTGTAGGCTTTTACCAAAATTTAGTAACAGAAAGAAAATCAGAAGAAAACAAAATTAGCCAATTAGTTGATGCCAGTAAGGATGTTAAAAAATCTGACTTAAAAATAAATTGTTGATGTTTCACAAAATTTGGATGTTACGAATCGGCGTTACTCCCGTTTCTGGGTAGGCAAGAGTAGAAATAGCGAACAGTTCGCATTTCTGGTTCTGTAAAGTAATCAAACCTGAAAAATGAAGTTTGTGCCAAAATTGCGAAGAAACATTTCATGTGCTTTTGCACAAAGGGACGGAAAGTCTCTTCATCTAACGGAATACAGCATCGGTTTGGAACAAACGCAGGGTGTTCTTGACGAAAATAATGGCAAAAAATGAAAGCGAATCTACAACCTATATTTATTTAATTCGTAGCACCGAACACAGAGAGTTATTGACGGACAAGACGGCGGAAAACGAAACCGAAAATACAAAATAATATTAATCAATACGCAGCGAGGTTCTAACGGACACGACGGCGACAAAGGAGACTGAAACTAAAAACTAAATTTAATTAATGCGCAGCACCGAAGGCAGCGAGTTATTGACGGACACGACGGAAAAAAACGAAATTGAAAATACAATCTACTTTTAATAAACAACAACATTTGTAACAAAAATTACGTAGTGAACTGCAACTGTAATGAATCAACATATTGTTGGCGATGATGCGATTAATGAAATCAACAAAAGATTGAATGATCCGAATCTGGGAGAAGTAGGGGATGAAATTGAACGTAACGGAGGGAATGCAATAAGCGACGATGAAATTGTACTAGAAAATAATAATGATACTGTGGAACCACGTTCGCCCATTATTGACAGTTATAATGCAAGGTTTACAGTTACTTCATCAATGAAAGAGGCGGTGACAATTGAAGATTCAAACAAAATTTGGTTTGATGACATGAACGGATTGATGAAAGAATTCAAAGTTTGTAATGCAATCAGATTTAAAATGGAAGAAAAAACTGAGGTGATTGCAACCAGAATGTTTCAGATTGAAGTAACTATTAGTGCTAGGTTTGAAGTTATGCACTACAACTACAATACTGATCATATACTTTCAAAGATGAATATCACAGTATATGCATGTTCACCAATAAGCGTACATATGACAACGAACGGTGAAAATGAAAAATAATAATATGGAAAACGGAAAAAATTGGGAAACGAAATACACATGAGGCACAAAAAAAAGAAAATTAACTACAAAGGACACACAGACTTGGTTCAACCCCCGTAGTTCAATAGGATCAGCGTGCACCCCTTGGAGTTCTAAGTCAGCGATATGTGCAGACTTTGCGAAATCAGAGTTTGCACGTATACTACATGTGTTGGTGGATAGAACAATGTTGTTCGAAGACCGAAAATTCATTTATGCCGAACTAGGTACGAATTGGATACGCAAACCATAGATCCATGTGGAGAACACATTGCACCATTTTTCAATGATGAAACATTGAAACCACCGCTTGTAGATCGACTTTCCGGTAGGTTAATGCGTGAAGATCTGGGCGGAATCGATCCGATGAAAATAGTTTTCGAAAAGGATGCTTCGTTTTTGAAGTCTAAATTTGCAAAACTGAAATCACTCCATGGAACATGCGTGATTCTATTTGAAGCCAGTGGTATTAGGAATTATGAAAATTCTAAAGATTTTTCACAAGGAAAATAGTTCATTATGTATACAAACTGCTTCGTGAGAAGGTTTTCATTTTTACAGGCAATGTCCAAGAGATCACTTCCAACTGAATCAAAACGCGAGTAGTGTTTCAAAAACTACAGTGATGAAGTTGATGAAATAACACCGAAACGAAAACTGGGGTATGGGAAAAGACAGTCTGCTACTTCCAAAAAATGAGAATTTGCAGATTAGAAAGTCTGTCTGCACTTGCCCCAATTCTACAGACAGACAACACAAAAAAGAACACAGGGGAAGAGGAATTAAAGATGATGAAACCAGAAATGGTGAAAGTAGAAGGTCGTGCTTTAGGAAGTATATTAGAATCAAATGAGAAAATGGAAAATATTCGGGACCAAGATAAAACATCACAGCAAAGAGCTTTATACGATGATATTTCACAAACAATTATGCAGAAGTTGAAGCATAACGTGTGACTGTCCTTCGTACAAATCCCATATTTTGTAAATTTGATGCTATCACACCCCTAATTCAGAATGTACTATTATTATTTCGATGGTTGCGGAAATTGTTAGTTTCGTATTCTGTGTACAACAGGTCCTGAACCTGTATGGTAGGCTCACCACTAGAGTTGTTATCATTGTTGTTCGGTGGGCATTCAAAAAAATGCTCAGGATTTTCTTCAGAAATATAATTATGAAGTTTGCAACATACCATAATTGTTTTCGGGTACATTTCAGAGAAACGTGAATGGGCGACCATAATATTCCCCATCTGTTAATGATTATTCCGAAGGTTTTCTACACAGAAATTCTACAGTTGCAGTGATAGAAATTAAAGGAGACCTGTAGAGGTGTTAGCTTCTCGGAATAAGGGGTGATGAGAGACCTAGTGTTCTTGTATGCATCATCTCCAACGACATGAGTGGGTAGGACCGCTTCAGATAATATATCATATAGTTTTGTTCCTTCAACTGCAATTGAATAGTGTGTGCTACCGGCGTGCTTGGCGCTAATAAATAAAAATTTGAAATCTGCACTTACCGCAGCTTGCACAACTATAGCAAAAATACATTTCCTGTTATAATAATTTCTAGAATCTTTGATCTCGTTTGAACGTGGCTTCATAGTTTCAACGGAGATTCCATCAATTGCGGCAATGATTCTACTGAATGGAGATCTCCTCATTAATCTGAACCGTTTAGATTCTTCTCAACAATCAAAGTCTGTTACAGGAAAATTTACATTTGGTAGATTATCATCGACAATTTCTAGAGTTTCATTGAAAATTGAGTAAACAGTAGATGGTGAA
>JAULBU010052249.1:0-12663 GCA_032358235.1 Odonthalia washingtoniensis | reverse complement strand
CATCAGTCCCAACCTCTGCTTTCTTTGTTAGCTTGTCAGAAGCTCTTTCAGCCACGAGTTTCGATCTGGAGTCATAAGGGAAGTGATGGTGGAGCTTCTTTTCTACCATTTCCTGGTAGAAATTGAGCATCCACATGCTAAAATCTTCTGTGTATAGAGTTTTCGTCCATGAAGTTGAACTCAAACGAAATAAAGAATGAATGAAATCGAAATTCGCACGATTGAAGGAAGAGAAAGGTATTGAAGTGAAAGAGGATGGTAATAGTAAAAAGGAGCGAGGTGTGAAAAGGAAACGGAATTGAATGTTTTTTTTCAAACTTTTTACGTTTAAGCCTTTTAATCTCCTGTAAAGTTGTGATAGACTTGACTGGACTTATCCTTGTGATTAAAGGTTACAGTGGTGAGTGATTCTTGTTACATACAGTTGTAGCCGGTCGTGATAGTCGCTGTGGGGATATCGTAACTCATTACGTCAGTGAAATTGGTTCTCTTGTAATCAATGTATATGTGGAACATCGCCGACAGTCACTGATGAAATTAGCTTTGGAAGAACATTAATTCATAATCTGATCTGATCTGAATTTACATTGTGCGACAACTTCAGATTTTAAATCAGTAAAGAAGAAGCATAACAGGAAGTAACAGGAAATTGCGGCCGACAAAATTTCAACAGTTGATATTCGTTTTGATGGCTATGTGTAAACAGTGTTCAAAATAATATTTTCATGATGGACATAATGATTTATGGAAGTTGTTGAACTTTACTGCTGTAATCTGGTGGCAAAAAGTACGTGTAGTATTTATTAAATGAAATAAAATTTTAATTTAGGTATTCCGGCTGGTTCGAATCCTTCAAAACAAAATTTTGTAAAAACTTTTCACGAAGCTGACTTCTTCACTTGTTTTTAAACTGTTTTTTGAGACCTTCTGTATCATCGCTACACGTTACACATACAATATCATGTACCACGTTTCACTCTTCTCCCTTCGAAAATTTTACATTTATATAAAAGCGTTTAATGACGGAAAGAATCTAAGAAACTAGATTCTTTCCGTTCATCGATATCGAGTCATCACAGGTTATGGGCCTATTCACCTACCACTGAACAACACCATACATCTTCGAATTACCATACCCACCATATCTTTCGAACACTCCACTAGCACCCACCCTGCGACGCCATTTGTCGCTCACCACCAAACACCTTCAAACGCTCCGCTAGCATCCACCCTGCGACACCATTTGTCGCACAACAACAGCATCTTGGAAGTACCATACCCACCATATCTTTAAAATGCTACACTAGAATCCATTCTGCGACACCATTTATCGCATAATAACCACGCCGCCGTGAATACACCCTATATCACCATGAACCATATCTTACATATCTCATATGACAGCACAACAACCCATCATGCCAACCCATAATCCAACGATCCCCGAATTGAATCCGGACACCATAGTTTCATGGATTATGGCGATACAATGCCAAGCTGACACTCTCCAAATAATATCTCAAATTGAAGACATAAACTACACATTTGACCCCATTCATCATCGCAGAGTCAGTGCGCTCACCAGCGACATAATAGAATCCCTACCGAAATCGAAATCAGTAGCATCCGCAGTATACCGCAGTATTAGTATACTCATCCCAGGCACACCTCGCAACCCATGTCTTATAATTTTTCGCGTCCAACAGAAATTAGAGCTCACAACCATAGCTGATCACGATACTCTACAAACGAAAGAAGAGAATACCATCATTACCAGTTTTGATAACACAAAGGACTACATCGATACACATCTCAAGCTCCGAGGACAAATGTTGGTCCCACTCCAACGAACAAGTAACTACGAAATTCATTATCAAAGGGCTCAACCCCCATCCCACGTTCATATCAATCATTCCATTTTGGCTCCTCCACATGTCCAAATAAATCCAGGAACTTCAAACAACGATTCAATCTTTAGAACTCAACGCCATTCACACCGCGCAATTAATTCCAACTTTCCCTAACACCCCAAAACCATCACCACATCAACATTATAATTCCTCCACCTCAACTCGTCGTTTACTAACAAATTCTGCCACTTCCATGCCGCAAAGGCAGGGCGACCATTTAACTACTCTGATAAAGAATTCTGTGATCCAGAAAATCCATTAGGAACCGACTACACCCATTCCCACACCACTCACAAACCGCGCTACTATAGGCAGACGACTAAAATGCGACAACAAAATACATCACGCCCAACCAACTATATATCCAACCATACAGTAGGCCATGCACGGCACATAATCGCCAACGCCAATAACAACAACAATCTCTACTAGGGATTGTTGTTGCTGAGTTGTACTCGCACAACATCGAGAATCAAATTGATGAAGCATTTCACTCTAGCGATGAGGAAATAACCACCGGTAAGTCAATCCTTGACAGCTACCCATCTCACACATACACATACCCCAATGACTGGACCGCACATGAAAAATCTAACCCATCCCCACCACTCTCTCACTGCTACCAACTCTGAAACAGCATCACCCGCGCCGTAACCCTTAAATCACCCACAACTAATGGCTTCATTTCAACTCAGGCCATCACGGCTCCTAATATTCGTAATACTCTCCTCTCGGTCGGCGAAATTACGAAATCCAAAAAGGCCGTTCCATTTACCAATTATTATGCATATCTACTAACCACACCCATTATTCAATTGCTTAAACTCCCCATTCCAATTGCTATATGGGAATAGACATTATACAATTTATTTTCTCCGCCACGGAACAAGATGAAGAATACCACCCCATTTTCCGCTCGTATGATAACAGATCAGGAATCCCTCCCCCCAAATTCACCTGCGTCATTCTCACCCGATCATACATTAAAACCATCATTCATTCCACTCCAAAACACGCAAATTCCCAACCCTAAACCCCAGTCCAATTCTAACCCTAACCATTTAGCCTCCACTTCCATCATGCAGAAACTCCTTGCTGCCATACCGTCGTTTACAACACCCCCCACGCAACTTAATACAACAATGGCCTTACACTTTTCATTTATTCACGAATCCATACCACTCTTACGTTTCATCATAAATTCGGGCCTTTACCGTTTGACCCATATTTCAATATCAAAAAATGAAATTTTGACATGTACGGGATGTATTCATGGCAAATCATCACAACAAACACACCACCCCTCCTCCCACATAACCTCATACCCAGGCCAATACATCTCGAGTGATACAATAGGGCCCATGGCTCCCCTTCTGCCAGATGTCACTGCCAAGTTGTCACTTTCCTAGATATCGCATCGCGATTTATCTTTGCCATCCCCATCCGTTCCCGCTCAGAACTCTCATCTATTATACCGAAAACCATACAATTTATTCATCAACTACATGGCAAATGGCCCGACCGTTTTCACAGCGATAACGCCAAATAATTCCTCAGAAACACCGTCACTACCTTTCTAACCAAAAATGGTACCACAAAAAGAACCATATCACCCCACCAACCTCAATCGAATTCGGAAGCAGAACGTAAACAAAACCCTCATTAACGCCGCAGGCTCATCACTTGCACAAAGTCACATGCCACATTCAAATACAATCACATCCCACACATCAAGACCAAAAAATCTCCCATGACCTTATGGCAGCGTCTCTCTCCCTTTCCTAAGATATTTATGCCATTCGGCACAATCGGCACAATCTTTGTCCCGAGCAACACTAAGAAAAAACTTTCACCTCTATCACTACCAGTACGATTCCTCATAATATCAACCACGCCCACCTTAAAGTTATGTTTATTGATACTAACCGCGAAACCATTTGCCGTGAAACAGATTTCAAATCTTACCACCCTTCGTTTGATCCATCATTCCTCGCTGGATCTTCATTTCGTACTTACCATCAACATGCCACTCCCTCTTCCATTCTCCCTGACACCTCCGCGGCGAAAAATTACAAACAGATGCACAAAATACCCCGACGTGTTACTATGGCATGCTGCACACGACAACGAAATAACACAACTTAATTATAACTGCTTCATTCAATGGATCCATGACCAAAACACCCCGCCTAACATTAAGGAACTGAAACTAATCAGCCTCACAATGACATACATTCATGAACGTTCAGATGACAACACAATAACACGAAAAGCAAGGTGCGTCATCAGGGGATATCTCATTAAAACAGCAATACATTACAATCCTAATCACTTCAGCACCTACGCGGACGAAAAAACATCATCTAGGTTCCTATTTTATCACACTCGTAAGCTTGAGCATCATATATGTCATTTTGACATTTCCTCTGCCTTAACACATGAAACATATGATTCGCAACATACTGTATATTTCAAACAACTACCGCTATCTAATGATTCATTCGCATATCCCGACTGTGCATATGTTATTCTAAAGTAAAAAGCTATACGGATCTAAACCTGGTAATATCTACCTCACAGCTCTCCATATCCACCTCATTTCTGAAAATTATAAGCAATCGTAGGCCGATCCATGTATATATTACAAAAAAGTACCAAATGGTCCCATCATTATTTCCGTCACCATAGACAACTTCTTAAAAACTGCAGCTAAAAATGAACACATTGATGCTTTCCATGACCATCTGTGGCTCAAGAACACCGTAAAGAACCTCCGAAAGACCATATACTTCCATGGCTTGCATGTCATTTATGCACCAAACTGCGACATCAAACTATCCCAGCCAACCCTAATATCAAAAGTCACCTATAAACTAAACCTTCAAAATTCCAATCCACTAATAACCCCATTTCTCCATAAACCATCCATGAACCATTCATCAAAAGATGAACCTTTACACGACACTGCAAAACAACTCTACTTGATCTTCCTCGGGAATATTCGATATCTCGCCGACGGCACTCTCATCTACATCTCATTTTTCACGGAGATATTAGCCCGTACATTAATCAACGCACGAAAATTCACCTATCTCTTCTCAAACATATAGTCCGGTACCTCAATGCCACCAAAAATGACGGATTCACGTTTAAAGGAATGGCCACTAATCTTCTCACCTGTTTCACAGACTCAAACTACGCTAAATCACACGACCGTCGCTCCACATCAGCCGCCATCTTCACATCCTACGACACGCCCATAGACCGGTTGTCCCGCAAACAAAGCACTGTGGCCCTCAGCACGTGCGAAGCCTAGTACGTCGCCGCTAGCAACGCCTTTCAAGATGCGCTATGACTTCGTCATCTAATTGCATAATTACAACCATCTCCACTCTATTCAACCCCATTCATGATCGACAACAACAGCGTCATCGCCATTTCCATGCACACTGGTAAAACAAATCGACGTCAAACATCACCATCTTTACCACCATGTCACCATCAAATCAATTACATTACATCACGTGCCATCATCAACAATCCTCGCTAATCTCCTTATCAGACCACTCCTACCTCATCGCCACCAGTTCCTCATGAAAACAACACATGCTCTATCCACCGTCATACCAACCTCACCCGAGGACATCAAGCACGAGGGAGTGTGAGACCTTCTCTTCTTTCATGCTTAACCCTTTCGGCTTCCTCCACATTTCTAATAATGCATTGCCTCTATCCTCACTTGCGTCATTTTGCAATGCCTATTCTTTGAAACACATATTTTTTTTATTGTTATATTCCTTTCTTTTTCCACTATTTTTTATTTTTTACTTTATCTTTTCCTCTCTTATGAGACCTTCTGTATCATCGCTACACGTTACACATACAATATCATGTGCCACGTTTCACTCTTCTCCCTTTGAACATTTTACATGTGAAGATCATCGATATCGAGTCATCACAGTTTTAACCGTTTGCTTTTTTCTTTTAAGACTTCTGTTGTTGAACAGAATTGTTTTCAAAAAAAAAGCCACTTTTGTTCAACACAGTCTGTTTGTAATTGATGTATTGCGCGGGGAACTTGGACGTCGTGTTGATCTCAAGATCTAATTTTGATCTTAGCTCCTTGCCTTCATTACAGTGCTAGAGTAGAGTAGTCATTACAGCATTAAATTTAAAAACATTAATACACGTGTATGTCATTTTGATTGCACTGGCTGCTGCACTTGTATAGTTGAATCCCTCCTTTACCACGACATGATAACAAAGTTGATATTATTTGGAGAGAACAAGACGAAAACAACGACGATACCAACATCGTCGCTTAAAACATTCAAGGAGTCTCTTTCGTTCAACGTTACGAATCTTGTTCGACACAAATCATCACAATGTTCCCGTTCATGCCAGTTGCTGTGGTATCAAAGGTGATAGTAGCATCATTTGATTTATACATGACATATCGTCAACGTTCAAAGTTTGAGGAATCTGCAAAACCATCACCGAGAATTGAATCCTTAATACCACTTCATAAATTTAAGAAAGCACAAGCATACTGTCGTGCGAAATCATCATTTCAATTAATCACAGGTACAATTGATACGATTCTTGAAGCCTTAACCGCCTTATATTTCTTATCACCTTATGTATGGACGCAATCCTCTAAATTCACATTCGTCAAGACGGAGCTACATCAAACATTGATGTACGTAAGTATATTTTCAATGATTAGTTTGTTAACTGAATTACCATCTGAATTATATGACACATTTATACTTGAGGCGAAGTTTGGATTTAATAAAACAAGTATGAAGACATTTATATTTGATAAGGTTAAAGGGATAATCTTATCTTGTTTATTAGGAGTTCCTTTGATTTCTTGTTTATACCATGTTTTAAAATTTGTTGAACAGTTGGATGCGTGGGTTGTAGGTGTGTCGTTATGGGGGTTAAGTGTGTTTTTTATGATTTTAATGATGTGGTTATTTCCATCTGTTATTGCCCCAATGTTCAATACGTTCACTCCTATGAAGACGGGTAGTAAAGTTAAGCAAAACGTTGAAGAGTTGGCTAAAACCTTGACGTTTCCACTATCTGAAATTTATGTAATTGATGGTAGTAAGCGTTCAGCTCATTCGAATGCATTTATATTCGGAATATTTAAGAAATATATTTGTATCTTTGATACTCTTCTTGAGCAATGTGGATGTCAATCTTCTATTCCTTCTCTTCCTACTAAGGCTTCTGTTACAAACATTATGAACCCAAAACCATCAACATCATCAACAGTAACAGAAAATAGTGATGAAGTAGTTTCAGTAGTATGTCATGAATTAGGACATTGGCAATATGGACATTTACGGAGTGGATTAATCAAAGCAATGATTCATACATTTATAATATGTATCATGTATGGAATAACAGCAGGAAATGAAGGTTTGTTTCAAAGTTTTGGATTTACCGATGGTTTAAAACCAGTTATTATAGGAATTCTATTATTTAATAACATGTTATCACCATTAGATGACCTGATACACCCAATTCATAATTACCTAAGTAGAAAACATGAATATGAAGCTGATCAATTTGCCAAAGGTAAGAACATGGCTGTCCCTTTGGGTAATGCACTTGTGAGGATGTCGATTGAGAATTTAAGTAACATGAATCCTGATTCGTTGTATTCAATGTGGAATTATTCACACCCTACTTTAATCGAAAGACTTGATGCGTTGGGTGTCAATCCTAAACTCAATGATGTTGTTACAGATGATGTACCTGATGAACAAGGTGGCGAGGAATCATCAAGTGTTTCATCTAAGAAAGATCAGTAACTTTTTTAACCTAATTAAAATTGAGTAGGTGAATAACCAAATGCTCTGAGGTCTTTTTGAAATAGACGTGTTGCCTTACGTCTGATTCTAGAATCAGAGAAGATTGACGGTGCGCTTTGTGAAGCACCTGACGATAAATATACAGGAAGAACGGTTTTACGTATCTGAAACCATTGATTAACTATATGTAAATCACTCATCAAACTTTCCACATGTCCTAACATAGAATAATTTATGCGACTAACGGCACATAAATCTGCTTGTGACACCAATACATTATCATCATTATCATCATCATCATCATCATCATCATCATTATCATCATCATCATCATCATCCCACCGCTCATCTTCATTGTTTTCTTCATTGTTTTCTTTTTCATATTTCTTGTCTTGTTTTACATGTGTCCCGAACAATGCCAGAAACATACGAAATGATATTTGAGATATTGTTGTTGTAAGGTTGGTAGTTTGCTGCAAACCTTGTAAGTTAGATAGGAAACATTTCATCATCTGCACACGTTTTTTATCAACAATATTCATTATCTTTCCATTGTCATTATTATTATTATAAGTACCAAGTTTGTAAGCGGCAACCGCTCGGATGAAAGGATGTCTCACAAACATAAATCTTTTAACACCATCATCACACAACAATCGTTCACGATCTCTTACGGCGACGTTCGAAAGGCGTACAACTCTATAGATTCCATTGCTTTTAAAATGATCAAGCAGTATATTCGAAGCTGCGCCTCGCACAGGACAGAATAATCCAACAGCTTCATTCGTGTCACATGAAATTAGTACATACTGTCTTTGAACAGCTTTAGAATTCATGAATTTACGTGTCGGCTTTCGTTCACATTCTGATGATTCATTCTTCCAGTTTATGCTGCGTGTTGTTGACGTTAATTGTTGTCGTTCGTATGAAGTAGCTATTGGATTGGATGCAATCTTGCAAAGTTTACTAAAAGATGAAGATGGTGAAGATGATGAAGATGATGATGTTGTTGTTCCTGATTTTTCACTGTATTTGCTTTCTTCACATGGTGGTTTACATATCGAAGATACAATGAAGAACAGCATGGACAATGAGATCATACCAGACAGACGTCGTTTTGGCCTTCTTCGTCGTGATGGGGATTTATCCATGTTACGAGAAATAATATGGAGCATGAGGAAAGAGATAACTATATGATCAAATTTAATATCTCAATCTGGTGCACGACCCATTGAGAGTTTCGCATGATGGAATTGAAAACTTACCGACACGGTGCATTGAACAACATTTTAAAAACATTATTATTGATGATAAATTTACATTTCTTGACTAACACATGAAATAATAAAAGTATAAAAAAAAAAGAATATGAAAAACGTATAATACAATAAAACGTGCAAAAAGTTAAAACAGTAAAACAAAAACAACGAAGTTATATATAAAAAAACAAAGAAAAAAAGAATATCATCCTTCTATCATGTCTGGTACCACTTGCGCGCTTTCTGATTCTTCTTCGATTTCAGCACCGAATTCATCTGTTTTAATTCTCACAAATCTGCCTTTCACCCTCGGTCTTGCATCTGCCAGTTTCTTTCTACAATCGTATCGAATAAGTTTACAAAACCTTCTTTCACTTCTCTTCTGTCTAAATCTTACTAATGCAGCTTCCCTTGTTTTCTTCTTAAATTCTCTAATTAATTCCTGTTTCTCCAATTCCACTCTCACTTTCTTATCAGCCTGGCTTTCTTGTTTATTATTGTTAGCCGTTTCTGTCGATGTACTGCCTCCTGCACCAACGTTACCGTCCAATACATTTGCACAACTACTACCAGCTGTAGGTGTTACGTTCGTTGTCGCCAATGGAGTCCCACCTATTTGACTATTACCTTCCCCAGTTCCTGCTGCTACATCACCCCTTGATTTCTCTTCATTGCCCTCTTCTTCTTCATGTTCCGCAGATGATATGGAACGGGGTGCATCAGTGCTTTCTGGTCTGTTGTCACTAGTCTTTGTAGCCACAGGCACAGTCCCATTCTCCGTCAGAACATTAGCTTCAGCAGCAGCCTGTCGTTGTCTTTGCTGTTGAAGTTGCTGCTGCTGAATTTGTTGCTGTTGCTCTAAGCCCGGATTGTAAGTCGGAAACTGTGCACCTGGCTGTTGTTGTTGCTGGTGATAATGTGCTTGAGCTTGTGCATAGGGATACGAATGTTGCAGCGCATGAGGGTGAACCGCATGCGGATGTAGCGGATGTGGATGTTGTGCGTGTGGATGTTGCGGATGTGGATGATGGGGCATGAAATGCTGGGCACCTGGAAACATCATCATTCCCTGCGGAGGGGGAGCGTAAAGCGCTGCGTGTGGATGGACATGATGTGGATGCTGCACCATTCCTGGTGGAGGTTGGGCGCCCGGATGCCCTGCCTGTGGGTGCATTGACATGGGCCCATGCGGACCCATTAACATCATCCCGTGTGGGTGGTGAGGATGTTGCATGAAATATGAATGAAACGGCGGTGGGGCAGCCATCTGCGCTTGTTTCAGAGGAGGCTGTTGCACCTGTTGTTGAGCTCTTTCAGAAGATGTTGTAGTCGTTGGTTGTACTTCATGATTGTTGGGGCTTGTCGGTACTTTGGCGTCACCATGACTTGAAGAAGTACTACGGTTATCATTAGATTTAGCAGATGGTGATGAGCCTTTCAATGATTTACGTGGTACTGCGTCAACGTCACTAACTGAACATGAAACGCTTGTTCGCTGTCTTGATGAACGATTATTATTTTCATTCACAGAGTTGATACTTCCAGACGGTTCGGGTACTGCATGATCCTCAGCCATTTCATCATCATTCTCTTCTTCCTCATCCACCTGTCTTGGTCTTTTTCTAGAAACTTGTTTTTTACTACCCACACTACTCGGACTGTTAGAGTCACCATTATCACTGGTAATTTCATTATCGCAAGTGATTGGTGACGACTGGGCTTGGTTTGGATTTTCTCCTTGGCCAGCAAGAGAGGCACTTTGATTTGCTTGCTGTTGGTCGTAAGTGACGTATGTAGGCATGTTAAGAAATTCGCGGCGCACGGCGGCTTTAGCGGCCGCTTGCAAGAATGGAGAATTTAGCATGGGAACATCTCTGCCTCCTGGAGTTTGTGCACCATGAGCAGTAGGAGTACCATCCGGTACAGTGGCCCTGACATCAGACGGAAAGAAGTTAGAAGATGATGGAAATAAGGAAGATGTGACACCGCCTTGTTGTAAGAAGGGAGTGAGTCCGATTGAAGGACCTCCTACACCTGGGGTACCTACACCTGGGGTACAGGGAGGGAAAGGCTGATGTAAATGATGTGGGTGTTGATGAGGATTAGGTGACGGGAATTGATCAGCCGGATTTGGAGTAGGCGGTACCAAACCGCCGCTAGGAGTCGGTGAAAACAATGATTGAAATGAGGTTTTAATACCTGCACGGTCCAATGGAGGTACGGTGGTAGGAGAAGGTGATGTGGGGCTGGCTGTAGTCATGTACGGAGCGGGAAATGCGACAGATTGCGGCTGCTGATTTTGATCGGAATTTTTCCGTTGTTCCGTTGATGTCGTTGGGACTCGACAATTTTCATTATCATTTTCATTTTCCTTGTGGTTTTGGTTTTGGTTTTCATTTTGATGATTATCAAGTTTTTCCTTTGACTGGGAGGCGGATGCGGATGCGGAGTTCGATTTGTGTTTATCTGACGGCGCTGGTGTGGGTACCAAGATGGGTAATGGGTCGAGGGAGACTGATGCGAATGGAGTTGCTCCGTTGGCGGCGCTACTTCCGTTAACAGTTGGGGTAGGGGCGGTGGAATTTGGTTTCATTAGGGCGGCGGTGGAGTGGACAAGTGAGGACGGGGTGTGGAGCCTAGCCCACCTGGTGTTGACAGAAAGATCGGGTGTGGTGAGAAATTCCATGGTGGAATGCGTCCAAACGATAAGCAAGGGAGATACGCTCTAAAAAAATTAATAGAAGGCAAGCAAGAGTGCAGATAAAGTGAACAACGGGGAGTAACGACTCCAGGTTATTGAAGTAAGGGAGAACGGAGGGTTGGCAAGTGCTTTGGACGGCGGAGTAAGCAAGTGCGTGATACATCGCGCGCCATCTTCGATTGCACCGTCCATTCGCACCGGAATCCCTACATCCCCGTTCGGACCGTCCATTCAAATGTTTTTCTTTACATGGAATCATAAATTTAATTTTAAAAAATATCTTTTTCCCTTGCGGGACCCACCCACCACAGCTTTTCATATCAACGGCCACAAACGTTTCCATATTGTTTCTACTTTGTCAGTTACAAGATTTTCTTCTACAAGATTTTCTTCTTTTTTATTTATTTTTTTACAACGGACAAGAGATCACCCACGAGATCACTACGCTACAGTACTCTTCCAACAGTCAATAACATTCATGTCAACAGCTCTCTAAAATTGAATTCCAAAATTTTTGGAATTAAATGATTTAATCATTTTAATGATGGAATCCACCCCCCAAAGCGTACTGTAATTCACTGTAATACAACTGTCAATAATATCGATATGGCTTAATATACTTGGAAGGAGGGCAGATAGAAGAATTGAACCAGTTAAATTAGAAAGTGGCTCAATTTTGGTGCCGAGGAGGGCAGCCAACCATTACCAACAAAGGAACGGCCCTTAAATTTGTTAATAATGGGTGATGGCATCCATGGTTGTCCAAAAATGCATTGGACACCATTCTGTCGAGTCTATTGAAGATCACAGAGCTTCCAGACAGTAAAAACAGGCAGTAAATTAGTTTTCTCTACGGACACTCAATTGGTTGGAATACAGTAGTCTCCCGATAATAGGGACTAGTCGGTGGATGAAGTCTCGTCCCAATGATCGTGTGGTCCCAACTATCGAGGTACTAGGATTACACG
>JAULBU010052248.1:6509-32343 GCA_032358235.1 Odonthalia washingtoniensis | reverse complement strand
AAATCAGGTGCCAACAAAGCATGAAAAATAAGAGATTTTTACAACACGACTTAATTTTTTATAGGGCAACAATTTTCGGAAAAATTTATACTCAAACAAAACTTAAAGAGCTAATTTTTTCATTCAAGATCTCCCAGCATCATTTAATTCTAGATCCTCCTCTTCATGTGCCGTCCAAATCGCTCAAAGACTTTTCGGACACCCTGTAAATTATTTCATTTTTCGTAAACCGTAATATGAAAATTTGGCAATTTTGTGGCAAAATATGGTACGAAAAAACTTACGAAAGACGGCACGAAATTCGTAAACGGTACACCCTCTATTGATGTAGAGATTGATAGAGCTACCCTTTGAGAAAACAGTTGCACTGTTGGATCTTTCGTGGCTATTAAAGACACCTTTTCATCTGCGTAATTTTGCGCCATTAAACTCTACTTTTATTCACCTGATTTCCTACCTTCTTTAATTCGTCCACGAATCTTGATCCGAATATTCTAACCTCATATGTTATGTTTTATTCGTGTATAGGTTAGAATGTTCCATCATTTATCAGCCATTAAAATTCTCTCTTGCGTGATGACGGGGATGATTTCTCTTCCCCGGAACTTTTTGTGACTTTTAACTATCTGGCTTCTGTCCCTAGGTCTATTTCTTCTCCTCTCGTTTCTCCTTCTAAAGTGGTGTTGTTTGATCTATCGATCATCGCAAGGATGTTGTGTTAGTGTTCAAATCCGGCTGTCTCCTTTTCATCTATGGTTAGTGCTACTTTTACCCATGGTTTTACTCATGTTGTTCGAAAAATATTCCTATCTCGTGGCAGCTATATGTTCGCTGTGCCTCCTTCCACGCTGATCTATTCGTATGAACCTTCCAAACGTTTAGAAGTATTTCTATATAATAATACGGGTGATACTGATAGTAGGTTTCTCAATCTCTTTGATACTTCCTTTGCATTTGGACCTCCGGGGTGCCTTATGGAAAACACAAACCTTCTTATTGCTTGCTCTCTCTGTACTGATTCCTTTGCATCTTCAATCACTCTCTGTCTCTACAGCTGATTTTGGAGAGGGAGTTGTTCTAGCCGGTCATGGGAGGGCACCAAACACCAACATCATTGGGAACAGTCCTTCGGGGCCCATGGTTACATTTTTTGCAAAGAATGCCATCTGGAGGCATTTATTATCTGGTACTTCTTCCTTGCTCAATGATTATCCAAGTTTGGCATATGCGCTCCTGAGAGGGGCGTGATAGCGCTAAACAATCCCTATCGACGCTGGAATTTCAATCGGTGCTTACTCCATGGTTATCCCTGATTCTTCTGCCTTTTGTTTAAGTTGTCTTGATATGTAGTTTTATCTTTGATCCACGGATAGGAAATCAGATGGTCCCATGTACGTATGCACCCATAGTTTTAGTATTGACCTCCAAATTTCTTCTGACATTTGATTTTTGAGAAAAGAGGCAGCCGAAAAATGCGTAATTTCATCAACCTGGTGTATCACGGGTCCGTTCTCTATGAAAATTGTGTCTTCCACTACTCTGTGGGTTAATAGAAATTGTTCTGTTCCCACTGTAAATTTAAATCTGCGTGGTGGTATATCATTTACCTTACATGTCGCATTATCTTCTGCAATTTCCTCGAGTTACACTCTCGTTTTTCTTGGTAATTTATCTCTGCTAGCTCTCTGAAGGAGGTTGTATGTTATTCCTACAGATGGATGTCCAAAGCCCCTATGGATAGTTCTGATGTATCCCTTTGTGAATAATACATATGGAGTATTGGTTGCTGTCCAAAGACATCGAAAAGATAGTTCTCCAACGCCAATGGTTGTCTCAATGAGCCTATGTACAAATATCCTCATTGGAAACTGAGGTCTAGTCCGTTCTCTGTTATGTCTCTGTTCGAGCGTAATGTTGGAATGTTCTCCTACACTATGGAGAATATCACGTCAATGATTAGGCCAAATTTGTGAAATGGTATCTATGTAGTGCTTCGGAAATCACCCTTCTATGTCCCCGAGTCTTCTTAAGCTGGCTCTTGTTAGAGTCTTCATTGGTATCTTTTTTCTAAATTCCTTTGGTTATTTGACGTATTGCGATTTGCTCATCATGGAGCGTCAGCTAGCTCCTGTGTCGAGTTATATTCCGTCGAAACCGGTATCGCCTTCCTTCCTTAACTGTTATTCAATTGTTGCTAATGCTTTATTCATGTCTTCATCGTAAGTTCTACCGTGAATGAATGCACTGTTTTCTAGATTTTTATCTAACTCTGTGTGATCCTCTACTGTCATTCGGTATACTTCCTCACCTTCATCTCCACCGTCCTGCATCCACATTACTGACTCGCCTCTCTCGTCGTTCTCCTGGTATTCTGGGGAAACCATATTCACAACTGAAGCTAAATCTTCTATGGTTAGAAGTGCTTGTAGATGTTGTGCTTTCAATTTGTCGATCGCTCCAGCCACCTCTTATATTTTGTGACGTGAATTGGCTCGATGTTCTTCACCAAAAACAAACAAACCTTTCGTCCCCCTCATCCATTCCAGACTTAGCCTTCTTTGGATTATCCTTCCATTGCTGTTCGTGCCCTTCAATATATAAGCGCATGGTTGTTATTTCTTTGACTTTGCTCCTACTCCGAATGTCTTACCGAGTGAGTACTTTTTTCTTCTCCCTAATCACCCTCGATCGTGCATAAGGAATGGTTGCCTGCGGAGAGTGGCTTACCAGAAAATGTTTTTGCGATACGATTTAGAGGCTATTGGCTTGTTTGGGGCATACGGTCACTAACTACTGCCTGTATTGAGGGTATGTTTATAGCCGTCAGCATTCTTTCTCTTGACAGTTGGTCAGTGTAATATTTTCTATCTAGTTGGTTCTGAAGGGACATCATCTTTGGTACGTATTTTGGAATACAGGGACTCCCGATTCTTCCGGGCCTTCTTCGATTGCTTCTTCCAATGAAATTGAATGCCAGTTTGACAGTATTCTTCCTTTCCTGTCGTTCGAGTTGTACCAGTGACGAAATAATTTTATTTTTCCATGGTAATCTGTACATGTTCTTAGAATATTTGCGAAATAATTTAATACGTCACCAGTGAGCATGATTGGAACGGTTTTTATCTTTCATTTCATTTTCATTTCACACATGGAGGACAGTGTTTCGAATATATTCATCGTATTCAACACGGGCAATGGGACGAAGACCTCGACAAGTTGTCAAGGTCTTCGTCCCATTGTCCGGAGAAGTCTGTTTTTATTGAAAAAGACCTCATTAATCCGTTGATCCCTAACCTTATCTCATTTTCTTCCTTTATGTAATCGTTTTGATTCTCCTCACTTTTGAGTTCAAGATTTGGGTTTTCTCTTCGTTCCTTTCTATTGTCCCCTACTCTGTTATCATCTTCCTTTCTCCTTTGGTCATCATCTTCACCAGGGCTACCATCTTTCCTTTCAAACTCCACTTGGTTCGTCTCTTCAATTATGTCGGGAATTTCTATTGTAATTTGTTCTATTGACATGATCATTGCGATTCTGTCAGGATATATGATGAGTCCTCTCTGTTTCTCATCGGTTTTCTTCAAGTCTTTTGCTTTATAAAATCTCTTCAATTTCTGTGATTATGTGGTCCTCGTGATACAAAATGTCAATCAGAGCCTGAGATCTGTTGACTATTCTACTCTTCTCTACATATGCTTTTCTTTCTACAAGTAGTTCGGCCAATTTTACTGTGAGGGTTTTATTCCATATTTTTATTGTCTGATTTCTAAATGTTGTTATAATTTCGATGCACAAGTCTCCCATCTATGTCAATCTCCATGATGGTTTCTAGGAGTTCTTCACCCATTCTATGTATCTCCTCTAGGTTTTTTTCTTTTTATTCATCTGATGCCGCGTTTCATAATGGTTCTGGTTCGTCTGTTACATTTCTGTAAGACGGGGTCTTTCTTTCCTGGATTGTTCCATTCTCGACATAACAGCAGGTCCAATATCCATGGTAGGTGTTGATCCGATATCTGCTATCGTTGGAGGAGAGTGTGGTTCGAGGCGTATGTCTTCGGGATTCGGTATGTTCTTCGAACCTTTCAATGTTAGGGGTGTGGTTGGGTTCGGTGGTATTTCATGAATTCTGTTTGAGGTCCTTTGGCCATAGCTACTCTATTGACCCCTTCCGCTAGAGCTTGCACTGACTCTCAATTGTGTTGAGTCATTCTCGGTGGTTGCCGCCCTGATTTGGTCAAGTTTAAACAGTCGAAATGTTCAACTTAGTTCTGGTCATTTGTGACTTTCGGAGGTTAATTGTTCAAGGAGATGTTGGAGCACGGTTTCTGTTCTATTAGGATTCTAATTGCAATCCGGCAGTCTACTTTTGCAGCGGTAAGATCAAGGTCGTGATACGATGGGTATCTTTGAGGCCGTTTTCTGATTTTGGTCACGTTAGTGCCTTGCTTAGCTCGAATCGCAAGTAGTCTGATCTATCACATGGCGAGTGCGTGGGGATAAGTTGTTACTAAAGTTGTCAACTGGTCAAATTAGTTCCAGTTTGGGTGTCTGGTTTCCCTCTTCCGAACTGATTGAATTCTAAGTGCAATTTTTGATCCTTTCTGGATGCTGTTCTGATACGGTTATAAAGTCTACAATTTATTTTTATTGACGTCTCTCGTATTCTGTTCTGGTTCATATACTGTTCGTTCGCTTTTACTGACCTCTTCTCGAAATTGTGACATTTGAAGAGATTGAAATGCTATTCTATTTAAAATGCTCTTTTCTTTTCATATCTTATCCTTGTGTTGTTGTTGATATTTTCTTTCTCTGTACATTCATTTTTGTACAGTAGTCAATTTGTAGTCATTTCTTGCGTTTGTATACCCATGTTGTTATTATTTCCGTGTTGGCATGATGTGTTTCGTACAGTGCTTCGTACATGTGTAATTCTGGGTTTGCTTGACACTGTAGTCATTCTTTGATTTTTCTTGGTTGCCTTATTTCATGTATGCATACTGTACTGTGCCATATTTTTTGTAACGTGTATGTTTTGATTTGTTTTTATTCTCGTCTTTTATCTTTTCTCTCATCTTCTCAATCTTCTAATAGCAGTTTTCTCCCCATCCCTGTCAAATAGACCTTTCACCATCATCTGTTTTCGCCACTCGAACATGTGCCGTTCATCTGCTCTTGCAGCGAATCGCCAGACACACTAAACTGGAGCAACCTAAACTAAATAAAACGACATATGTTTCGAATCGCTTAAGCGATCGAGAGAGGGCTGAGCGATGTGTGTGTGATACGAGGGATGAAGGAGGAGATTAAGAGGATGGAGGCGGATGAGAAGCACGGCGGATTATGGATGATGATGACGAAGGATGAAGATGATGGAGCTGATTAGAAGGATGACGATAACGGAGAAGATGACGATGGGTGATGAATGATTATGACGGCGGGTGACGAAGGGATGGGCGATGAGATGGGCGATGAGATGGACTACGTGATTGGAGATGAGATAGACGACGAGGTCATTGACGACACGCGGGACGGATGCAGAAGTCGCATCAAGGGATAAGAGGAAGGGTGTCGGCAAACGAAAACGGAGTTGATAATAGAAGAGCATTTCAATAACGAAAGATGTGAATGAGTTTGGCACGAAATAGAATGGGGGTCGCTGCACAAAACGATGGTAATAAAATACGCCGAATACCAAAACCCATGTAAACTACAATTGGGCAAACGAGAAATGTTACAGAAATACGAAGTACTGCAGATGGTGACACTTGTTAGAATTGTACGTGTATACTTGGGATTGACGCTGTATATGAAATGAGCAGGAATCCACACCACAGCAGAAACCGCTGACATGTACGAAAAAAGTCATCGACACTAACTACAGCATGACTATTCTCTAACTGCACACAGTTTGCATATTTTTATCATTCAAATTAGACGAATTATGTAATTAGAACATTTTCACTTTTGTCCCCGCACGTGTCACTTTATTATTTCTATTATCGTCTTGTTGAGTTAGATATAAGTATCTACATTCAACAAGAATAGCTAATCAAAAGGAACTCGATAGAAATTAAACAAAAGAAAAACTATGATTCGAATCGATTAGATCCAACCAGCTTAATACAACTTGATCTAGGGGACTTAATCAACCACGCGCACTTAGGTAACGACTACGGTAGTAGCAACTGGTTCCCACGTGTACTTCACGTACATCGACTAACAGGCTTCAACACCAAGAGCCAAGGAAGATTAGTAATATAGCCTTCGACCTGGACACCCGTACCGGCATCGCATTACCCAGAGGAAAAGGTCACACCGTAATTCCAGGAACCGCGGATCCCATTCTATGTACAATCTGAGCCCGTTTTTATACCTACCTCCAAAACACCTGGTTACACATTTAATAAAACCCATACTCGTGGCTAGGGCCCATTTTCGACAATGGGAAAATAATGAATCAGTAACCAAAGTAGAAACTGTTGATAATGGAATTAATATTGGTAGGTATCACGTACTTGCCACATCATCAAACAGGCTCAGAAAATCAACAGAAGAGAATTTAAGAAAGGGGTTTGAAGGGATAATAATAGAAACATAGGCCAACCGACTTTCGGTTATGTCCAACTTACGATATATCGAATACTGCAACACATTAAAATTACTAAATACCTTAAAACCAATAAAAGGTGAAAAGGTAGGTGGAACTAGTGGAATAAGTAGAGAATCAGGGGAAGCAGAAATCCAGATTCTGTTCAAATATCTTGGCATTGTTATATATGTAAACTTTCTTATACTATCAGAAGACGCACCAACATTACTTAGTATGAAAGATATGCTGGATAATGACCTGGATATTAGTATGCAACAGAAACATTTTACATATAAGAAACGAATTCAGAAGCTACTATTCGAGAACTACTACCTCATACATATGTTGCAACCTGAAGACCAAACTTATTTATTCTACACTTTCACAGAACTTCAACGAATACATTCAACATTCGGACATACATCAATTAAAGGCAAAAGAAACCTCTTGAAAAAATCGAACGGAAAATCCATAGACAAGAAAATTAAGATGTCCTTCCAGAAGATAGTTGATGACTGTATAACATCTGCTGGGCGAAGCTCCGCCCCTCCAAGAGTCAAAATCTCTATTGGAACAGACGATTTATGTTTTAACCATGATTTTAATGCTGGCACCATGTGGATCATTGGAAAACTAGTAGTCCACATGGTGGATATGGCAACGCACTTTTCGCCTGCTCGCTTTGTGAAAAATCTCAACATCAGGAATCTGGAAAGTCATCAAAATAATGTGGACATTAATATATTGCGGACCTCCCGACTTCCTAGTAATGGACCAAGGTAGAAATTGTACATCTGAAGAGTGCAGGAGATCCGCCAGAAACGACCGTGTCAAAATACGTGAAGTACCAATTGGAACTCCTTGTTCCATTGGTGTGGTAGAACGCTATCATGCACCATGAAGATGCGCATATTTGAGAATCCGAGAAACTACGGAGAAAGATACATAGAACGATGATTTCCTCTTAATGGAAACATCTTCCGTGCCTAGTATGATAGGACCTGGGGGCTTTTTCTCGATGTTATTGGTATACGGAGCACTTTCGAGGCTGACCAGAACCATGCCAGAAGATACACAGATAGGAAGAGAAGACGCAATAGATAAATCCATAATAGAAACTTCAAAGGAACAAGCTCAAATAAGAATAGATTTTCGTCTAGCACATTGGTGGCGGCCCTAGAGCGGTTGAATAATCGAAGGAACTCCGACGACTTCTGGTAGGTTCCCTGGTTTTGGAACATCGTATTGTGAGAACATATGGGAATGATCATTCAGGTTTGTGTCTATAGACGGCGAAATGGCAGTTGTATAAACCATATGAGCAGGACGAATATTCCGTTCGCCTTGCGAAAAACCTTACATCAAGTCTAACCAAAATAAAGCCGATGAAGACCAGATCCCACCATACGAAAACATAAATGAAGCTTTGGTCACAAAAGAAAAAGTCATATTGTTAGATTTCACAGAAGCGAGAGAAATGGAATTAGAAGGACTCATAAATAATGGAACATTCAAAACAATTAGGAGAGATACGGTACCTGAAGGAATGAGAATTTTTGGTTCCAGATTCATCGATGAAGTAAAACGCGTCGGACCAGGGACTGGCAAGAAAATCTGACTTATCGCACGAAATTATACGACCATGGTGCCAAACAAATTTCAAGTAAAGCACCAACGGTAGATCTCTTTTCACAACGACTTATCTTTGCTCTTGCACCATCATTTTGAACGATGAAGGTATTCATCAGGGATATAACCCAATCCTATGTACAATCAAAATATACACTTGAACGACCAGCGTACATGTAGATTCGTACGAATAGATAGGTGGGGCTAGCAGTTCGTGTGACACTGCCGCAGAGAGCATGGCACAAAAAGGGAATGCATGATGGCGAACGAAGACGGTGAAGACGGATGTGTAAAGAAGGATGTAAAGCGATGAAGAAGGTTGGTCGACGACAATGTTGGTTAGTGAAGGAGGTTAGTTGACGATGACGTTTGTTGACGATGATGTTGGTTGACGATGATGTTGGTTGACAATAAGGTTGGTTGACAATGAATTTTGTTGACGAATATGTTGGTTGACAATAAGGTTGGTTGATGATGATGTTGGTTGACGATGATGTTCATTCATGATAATGTTGATACGGTTTGGTTGACGACGAGAAGTTGATTGGTCGTTGATGATGATGACGCTTAGTTGTTGATGATGATGTCGGCTCGTCGAAATGACGACGGGAATTCAAAGAGGACGAGGCCCATTGCGGATGGTGGGAAGGGTCAACAACGTTATTTTTCGAACCACGATCGACGACTAGGATGATAGCGAGCAAAAGGGGTACGAGAAGGAAACAAATGACACTAAGAAATCAAAAGAGGTTTTGGCGTATAAGGGTTGAAAAGGGATTACACCATCTCAAATACAATGGCAATGAAATCCTGTATATGAGATGAAAGATCACTCAATTAACGAGTGATACATTTCACACGATACACATGTGGAAAAATCAATGAACCCTGCACTAATTATTTACTCTTTCATAACATTAATATTTCTCATAGGTTTCCCCAACAGTAATATTACTTACATTCTCTAACAGTAGTATTTTCATTGACACGTGTGTTGGAATTTTTCCCCAGTTGGAATTAATCTTGATTCCAGTATACATACCAAACCTTGGCACCGGGAGAACAATAATAAAGTCCGCACACATTAACGATAAACCAGATTCACACATCTTCAACTGTATCTTTCGTAAATTCAGTCAGCAGAGGGAGACCAAAGTCGCACACACGCACCAGATAGAATAATCATCGGTATTGGGAGAAGGTTGATCCCCACGCGCCCCGCCGCGTGCCTTGATCATCCAACTCCTACCGATTTGTGGAGAATACGTAAGTATCCTTCGACCAGACATCCGCAACGGCACTTCACTGTGTCAGGATCACAGTCATCTTTGAGGAACCAGAAGAGTTAGAATCATCCGTCAAATCACAGTAGATTAGACGTGCAGATCTATCTCATCTACTCTTCCTCCCTTTCTTATTCACTTATAGAGGTGTATCTATTTTTTTTGCATCACGGACTATTTCGACAGTACAGTAAGCCCCACACGAATTAAGCCTACCAAAAGAGATGAAACTCCAAGTGATGAAACCTTTATATATCTAAGTTCAGCCTCCATTGGTACATAACATACTTGGAGTACCATCTGAATGCGTTAGGAATGACAAGAACAAAATTCGACCCATGTGTTTTGGTAAGACACGTAGACTGGCGTTTAGATGGTATAGTTGCTTTACAAATTGATGAAAGTTTGGCATTCGGTAGCACCAAATTCATGATTGACGAAGAGAAGGCTTCAGGCGGATTTAAGAGTAAACCCTGCAGACTATTAGAAGACACACCTCTCATCTTTAATGGACTCACCATTACAGAGACCAAGAATGGAAACATTCAAGCCACCCAAACGACAAAATATCAAAACTTCTTCAAGCGAAAACGCAGATCGAATTCACCAGCTCACGTGCTCTTGCTCAATACATAGGGGTATGTACCGAAGCAGATATATGTGCGGCAGTTCAATTGCTCGCACCAGGAATGCACGCTACGACAGCCGCTGAGATGAAACTATTCTCGAAAACAATCGCACGAATGATGGAAACTAAATATGTGGGGCTTACCTTCTGTTCATTGCATATGGAGTCTGTTTGCATGGTTGTTGTTAGTGATGCTCCATTTGGTAACACCAAGGGATACCGCAATTAATTAGGATATGTGATTTTGTTAGTCGATAAATATGGTACGGCAAATATAATCCATTATGCTTCAAATAGATGCAAACGGGTGACGCGTTCGGTATAAGGGGCAGAATTTCATGGAGTCGTGTTGACTTTTTATCATGCATTCCTGCTTCGCCACATGACCACAGAAATACTAGGCCGCCAGTTGGAAATTGATGCATATGTAGAGAGCAAAACCTTGTCCAATGTAGTGGCAAAGTACATCGCCACTTGTGAGAAACTATTACAGATTGACATATTTGGATTGACAGAAAGTTATTCAAAGGGTGAGTTGTCGAGATTAAATTGGATGTTCACACACTTTCATTGTCAAATTCGGTAACCAACAATCCTAAACCGTTGGAGTGTTAATCTGTTCAATAATATTCTGATACCTAAACAAATTGGAAGAACAAAAAGGGAAAAGTACGGACGGCAGTATTTGTCACGTTAGAAATAACCTACCCATACTGTAAAACTCCCTATCTGCATCGAGAGAAATATACACATGAATGAATACTGAATTAAGAACAATACAGTACGCAATACGCAATCATCCGACAAGGGTATAATATTCCATTAGAATCAACATAGCTTGTAGCACCGTCTCTGATTTGACATCACTAATACACGTGTTATGACAATTCGACGTGTAGTAGACGGATGTATAAATACCAGAGCACAGAGACGGGGCGAGAGTAAAAATATTAAAAGTAAAATTAATCCAAAGAAGAAAACCACAACTTGCAGATTTCGGAAGCAGAAGCACATTTTCAGACAACGACGTCAAACAGGATATCGCAAGGATGAAGTCCAAGGAGTTAATGAAAGAAAGAGCCAGTTAGCGTACTACGCAGCGCTCGAGGCCGAAACGCGAACTCAGGGTTGGAGTGGATACTAAACCTACGAAGTTCCACGACCTTGCCATCTTCGCAAAAGCACTAGCGAAGGTAGGTGCAGGGAAAAGGTCGAATTATTGTAATACACACACCATCGTAAGTAGAACAGTACCACTGAAATAAATTAAATTACTAAGAATGAATAGAAGAGAAAACAATTAACAGAAAAGGTAGCAAAGTACGGATCATGACACGTGTAAATATAGTGGAGGAAAATCAAGGAAAGAGGAGAAAGAGGCGACCACGACTTTAGGGAACAAGCAAGATGGGAATATGGATATCAATCAGTACGTAGAAGAGACGACGAGGTAGGAGTAAAACAGACCCAAGCTGAGTTCTCAACATACATCTTTAATATTATTCAATGGTTTAAATGGGATTTGTTTGGTAACCTCTCCGATCACCCTGCTACGTCCACCCAGTCCTTTCAAACCCTTATCTGGTTCCTTTAATAGTACTCGTCCTCCAAACTCCCTACCGTATGCTTCATACTGGATTGAACACATTACGGACCTTCGGTTTGCCGCTGTGTCAATCTTTATCCCGTTGGAAGGCGTTCCACCATCAGTTTTGAGTTGCTTGTTCATCACCAAGGGAGATTGGTCCATATATTCCATACAGCTCCTTCCATGAACATAGGCGTTGTTTGAAAATTTCCTTTCCACGGTCAAAGCATCTTACGTTGACATGTATGTGATGTCAGAGTCATCATTGTAACGGTCTTCTTCATCTATTCATCTAACCTCATTACTATCCTTGTAATCATCCGATAATACATTTACAATATTTACAACTGTCGACAGATCTTCGACCTGTAGTAGTGCTTGTGGATGATTTTCTTTCAACTTTTCAATAGTGGCAGTTGATTCCTCTCATTTATGTCTGGTGTTCGCGCTGTGGTATTTACCACAGACGAAGGAACCTTTCACACCTCTCCACCATTCTGGACTCAATAGTCGAGACTGTCCGCTTCATTCTCTGCTTTGTGCTAAAGGTCCATCGGGGACCTTCAGCAATATACAGGCTGTCTATTCGCCCACAGTTTATTGGTGGAACGTCTCGCATCACCACTGTATGAATTTCCGGGGGAATAGCTCACCATATTATCCTCTACCCCTACCATGCACACTAAGTTGCTTTCTGCTGAACGTACATTGTTTATTGGCAACTACATTGACTGCCTGTTGGCTGGTACCAGGTATTCGGTCATGTAGATCTGATTGGATGGAGTGAATATTTTCGGAGGTTAATAGTCTATCTCTAATTAATTGATCTGTATGGTAAGTCACATCTAGTTTATTCTGGAGAGACAACAATTTTGCGACGAACTTCCGAAAAATGATGACTTCATATTCATCAGCTTGTTCAGCCATTGCTTTAGACAGCGACATGGATTTCCATTTGAATAATATGCGTGCTTTTCGTTCATCACTATTGTATCAATTCATTAGATTGGTCATTTCCTCTTCATAATTAAAACTAGTCTGGATTTTATTTACATAGTAGTTCACAGGGTCGCCCGTGAGCATTACTAGAACAGAGAGCAGTTTTTCTTCCATTGTAATCTCGACTTTAATGGATAGGGTTTCGAAGATATTGATGCAGTTATCAAGATCTTCGTCCCAGTTACCAGAGAACGCGAGTTTTCCCATGAAGGCCCTCACCAACCCGTGTATTCCAATTATTTTCCTTTAGTTATTTAATCCTCCATTATCAGACTTCTAAGGAAGCTTAAATAGGGATCGGCATCCCTAGGTCTCAGAACCTTGTCTTTTCGATGATCCTTGTCTTTGTCTTCCCGGCCACAATTGTCATCCAGGCGGTCGTCCTTCGTGAGCTTTCATGCCGTTTTCCATTTCTTAGGGCGAGTCTTGGATAATGATGTGACTCCCATTATTATCCAAAAATCCGTCACTCGGAGTGATGAGTCCGGGTAATATCATTTTTGGTCTATCCACGTGAACAAATGGTCCCTTTAGTTCTTCCTCATGTGCATGTTACTGTCTGTATTCCGTTGTGTATGGGAGATGTGACTGGCGTAGTCAAGTAAGAGGCATTTTCAAAATTTCCAATATGGTTCTCTCGATATAATAGGTCTCTAAGTTTTGCGATTTGTTTACTCGTCTTCGTTACATATCAGAAGCAAAATCCATTCCTGTATTAGAGAAAGGTCCCAAAATTTGATGGTATGTGGTCTGAAAGATAAGATAAAGTCGACCCATAACTATTCGCCCTTCAATTCGAACTTCATATAGGTAGTCAGTATTGTATGAGCTTGTGTCTGAGACTTGAATCGTGTCAGGATGTTTACTAGCTCTTTTCCATCTCGCGTGTTGGATGAGCTGTTCGGGAGAAAATGTTTCCTAGTGGTGTAAGGTGAAGACCGCGGTTCATTTTGTTTGTTTAGTGCACCGTTACATCTAGCTCTGCTTCTTTCGGAAGGAGAATTTAGGATGGCTTTGGCAGATGGTGGTTTATATATAGTATCGGATAGGACCGGACTAGGGGGTTCCACTTAAGTCCTCCTGGTGATCTAGTTCCTTCTTCATTCTAATGTCCTTGTCGCCTTGGCTATGTTCTTCCTCTTAGGTTTTATGGCTGAATCATCCTCGTACCTGCGTGAGTTTAAACTGTCTAAACAGGCTGCTTTCCAGTCTAGAGGGAAACAGCACTAATTAAAAGACTATCGGAATAATGAATATGTAAGAAAATAGTTATGAAGATAAATATAAGTATATTAATATCTATAAAAAGAAACGTAAATACGTAATAGAAGAAATAGGAGAAATAACTGTTAGGAATAATAGGAAAACAAAACGTTTGACGAGAAATTATTCTATAATAGTTTCTCCAGGACTTAGGTCTGCAAGAGCTATTTAACCTGTATTCACTGCTACAATTAGGTGTTGTTGAAGGCAATTCGGGTGAAAGTCACGGTAGTGACTTCGTAGGTTTTGCTAGTTGCCGAATGATAGAGTATCTCTACCATTTTTGCTCGTTTTGCTCTTCACAGTAGGGGTTATCCTATTCGAGGGCGTGTGAGGTTGGACTTCTGCTTCCTAGTTGAACACGTCTTTCGATCGGTTCTTAGCTGAAGCTGGTGTCCGTCTGGTAAATCGTTTTATGTATGGTTTTCATTTTAGAAGCCATCAACATTGACAGTGCGGTATTTATACAGAACTCTAGATCGATATCCGTAAAATATTATGGTACGTGTATTCGTACGTGACTGGTAGTGTTAGCAAAATATTAATTGTTATACCATTGTCAGCAAGACGAGTGTCGATTTCACTGTATAATCCTCTTCATTTTTAGGGGAGTGTGATTGTTTCACTACACTTGTCCGTCGTACTGTACAACAAGTGTGTATGTCGTCGTCGCATGTAATGTTGTTATCATTACCGTAGGCCTGTAATGTACCATAGTTGTTATACTTATACGTTGTACTTTCCCCGTTTTTTTGTGCTACCCATGGTTCGAGTTTCACTGTCATCACGATGACAGTGAAACCCGAACCATGGACATCGAACGCGTTCGATGCCTTTTGGAACTCATATCTCAACCTCTTGCGCTCACTTCGGTCAGTGAAGTAATTCCTTTCGTTGGATGGCCAACAACCTTCTCCTTATCCCGCTTCCATACGTTCGCGTTCTTTCGGACTTTGTACAGTGCCTCAGCTCCTTCTTCGTATCACGTTTTCAATCGTGAGTGACCAACAATCTCAGTCTGTTTACCATATCTCGCCTCCATCGGCTCATGTGCGCATCGAGTAACACACCTATCATCTTCATGGCTTCTGGGACTATCTCTTTCTGCTAGGATGACACGAATCATCCACCTGTGATCGATTCGACCGAGAAGATTCAACACGGAGGAAAATACAGAAGCGGATAATATTTTAGATGATATCACCGTTCAGGTAGACTAACTGAGCGAGGCAAGGAGGACTGAAATCAATGAGCTTTGGGTTCCGGAGGAGATTTTATTGGAAATTGTGCATCAGATTAGGGACATTATTGTAAGTCGTCGCGTGAGTAATAACGACAAAAATTTCGCACAAGTGACAAAAGGTGATGTAGGAAGTTCTATGGGTAAAGGAGATGATTATTCCGGGCAGAAGAAGATACCCAGTCAACAGGATGTGTAATCGAACGATGAAATACAGACTTAACAGTGCAAGGACATGGTTTAACAACAAAACTACGTAGGAAAAAGTAGAACTTAAAAAAGAAGAAATAGCCGTGGTTGTTTTTCAGACATTAGATGATCTAGTAATAGAACCACCACAAACAACATTTCGTACGTATAATAAATGACACATATCCTCTGGTATACATTTTCCCTATATAGAACCCACACTATATGAAATGATATACAGTAAATTGTACCTTTGTAGTTTGCATCTTCTGTCTACCGCAACAATGATCTTCTGTCTCTTGTATGCGCTTTTGGCATTTCTTATCCGTATAGTACATACTATTAGCACCTTTCCCTTTCTACCCTTTTTCTCTCTCTTCCCTTACTTTTCTACTATATTGTACTAATAGTTTAGATCTTTCCCGTCGGTGTGCAGTCCCATCAACAATTGTTAAGTAATTCAGGTTTGTATAGTTGCAAACCTCGCTCCGTCCCCTTTATTGACTCGCTGCTGTAGTCGGCTAGTTCATCATTGTCCCCACTTTAGATCATTAACATTCGCTCGTCACTTGAGCCGGTTCCCGTGCTACTTCGTCTACTCGTGCGGACCGTCTGACCCTTTTCCTCTTTAAATTTATAACATTGTTATACGGTGGCCATCCATCTCCCAACTCCCATTCAATACACGACACACCGAACCTCGCTAACTGCATTCTCTGAAGAAGCAGTAGCCACTTCCATTCCAATACATCCACCTCTACATAGACCATAATACAGTAAACACCTGCACATTCCCATTCCCGACCTGTACCATAATAACCACAACGTTGATTGTGCAACGTTGAGCTTCGGTATGATTCACTGCTGTGTATACTTCAACAGTGGAATAGCAACGTCTGGATGCTGAGAATGAACGATTCTCGAAATTATTTGAGACCACAGACCGACGTCTAGAATTGGATCGGGCTATAAATGAAGAACGATTTCTCTTCGACCTGGAACGGTTGGAAATCGACGAAATAGACCGGAAGGCCGTAAACAAAGGAACGTTCCAAAGTGGTAGATGTACTTCCCTTACTGGACAGCCAGTTAAAGAAACAGTAAAATTATGATGCCTTGACCCCCAATTTTTATGCAAGTCTTGAAATTCGTAATCAATGCCGAAGCAATGTATAACAGTGATATTTGTCGAACTTCAGAGGTGCGGTCAAAAGACAGTATACAAGTCGTTATACGATCAACTACTTGGAGAGTACACTGCCACGTGTATACGTATGTATGCTTCTTGAGTATGAGCAAAGGGACTGAGTGAATGAATGTAATACCGTGTTATACAGTTATGGAGGTGATGGGAAAGGGATGAATTAGATGATGTGGATTGGATAAAGAGGTGAGCAATGAGAGGTTATAGTAACGGAGGACGAGGGAGGACAAGTAACTAGGGCGATGGCGAAACCGTATCAATACGGAGTGAGTGACTTAGTTGGCTTCGTACAAATACCTGGCATTCATCAATTATGTAAACTGTAGGTTTATTAATTGAATGGTAGAAAGTGAATTAAAGGAAAGAGTGAAAAGGGGAAAGGAGCAGGTGGCATTATTATAGAAAAATAAAAATGTCAAACGTGAATAACAGACAGTAGGTCACGATGGAAGAAGCTTGAAGTGATGTGTACTGTATTCTTGTTTTGGCTTAGAGGGATACCTATGAGTGACCCTTGATGCCAAAAGCAGGTCATCCAAAAATGGTGTAGCTTGATGATTCTACGGTACACGTGTAGGAGTAGAAATTAATATGTGACCTTTGTGTACTTGAACAATATTCGTACCTGCCGAACTTTGAGGGAGCCCGCAAAATCATTTCTAGTTCACATATGTTTGAGATCCTTGTAACTACATTCTACAGTCTTCCTCGTGCGACTCATTCCGGTATTAAAAATATTTTGTGCTTGTTTTTCTATCATTCCATCGAAGGCAACCTGAAACCAGGGTCTAACAACGTATGTATCGACTTCAAAAACAAAACGTTATTCTCCCTCAATGTGTAGGCAACGTCTCATTTTCACCCCTTACCCTCAATACAGTCAGATCGTGACGCCTCCCACTTCTGGCCCATTCAGTGAGAATATTAAACCGTCAGGCGAAGTTATGATCTGATAGCTAAGGCATGGCATAATTTTGTGCCCTTACTAGCAAGAACGTTTCAGTGCATTTATACCTCCCGAGAGTTTCATCTTGATATTAGTGCAATCAATGAACTTAACGCAACGTTCCATCGGAGCTCCCTTTGAATGAACGAATTCAACATACATCGCGGCTCTTTCACTATCCACTTCAGTCTGTAAATCCGTAACCAAGCACCATGTGCAGCAGTGAACTTTTTGGTCGCAACAATACAGTTAGAAATACTGTTAAATATTAAGCAGTACACTTGTCAATCTCACTGTAACATGCAACGTGTATACTTAGAGTGGATCATGCCGGTCAGTTGACTGTTCGAAAACGTGACACACATACGAACGTCAATAACATTGCCGCAGCTTACTTCCTATTTTTCCTAACAGACAAAAATTCTGAACATACCAAAAGTGAACGAACATCAAAATACCAATACCGCTTACCTTAACTCTAGTTTCAAGATGGACAGTAAGGAAGGCCAAGGCCAACGGTCATACCTAAGAAGACTCTGTTGCTATCAACTGGCGAGAATTTTAGCGGCTGGATGCTTAACTTCTACCAAGAAATTGTAGCATTGAAACTGCATCGTTATTTCCCATAAGGCCCAGATTCAAGAATCATTGACGCGATGGTTGTCAATTCGACCAACTGCCAAATGTTGTAGCTACGAGAGGTTAGTGGCGGTTAGCGTAAAGTAGTGTCAGAGTCCTTCGTTCTTTATTAGCGAGTTAGTGAAAGTGCGGTACTGCTTTCGCGGTCCTAATACTCGCAAAGTGACTAGATATCCTGACGCGGCTACTCGTCGCTGGGGATTATAGGAGTCGAAGAAACAGGTCTTGTTCTTCTTCAACACTTGGTTTCGCAGCTGGAACTATCTGCACGCGTGTTGTGGCGCGTGAAGATAGCTTTTTCTTCTGACGCCGTTGGTTCTTCGGCTCAAGGCTCATTGGGGTCTATTTTCCTCTTCCGCTAGTATTGCCTGTTAGGTGCAATTTCCACTTTTGAATGTTCGTTCTGGGTTTTGTTAATGTCTGCCTTCTCTATTGAATTCATGGTTCTGATTCAATGACGGTATGTATACTACTGTTGAGGTCAACTTGAACGATATCAACACGTGTAATGGGTTTCTACTGTTAATAGAATATTTTATACTAATTGTTCAAATCGTTAAATTAGATATTACAATTACATCTCTTGGTAAATCCCACGTGTAGCTTCTTATTGGTTTCGCATGATTATGGGTCCGCCTGTCTGGCATATCATAGGGTAATCCTCTGTTCCTCGTGGTACTGTAAGGGTGCCTCTTCATTGCTTGTAGGTGTCGGTTCTATCGTTTTGGTACAGTACCTTCCGTTTGGCCTTCCTTGCATTCGTTAAATGCATATTAATACTGTAGTCGGTCTGAATCGTCCTCTTGCAAGAAATTCTGTCGTGTCTCCCTGATTAATTTCTTTATACTGCTACACGTATGGCAATTCGCATTAAATGCAAATTTTGTCGTAACCTCCCGCGTTTTTGTGTCCTGTATATTGTGACTGTCAAGAATCATTCGACAGTCCTCCTATTCGCTTTATCAAAGCACCATGATAATCACCAAGTATCTCTTCATAAGTTTATAGAGAAAGACAGGACCAAAACTTTGTGTTAATTGGGATTTTTATGATGTTATGATAATGAATCATCATGAGCTGGAGCGCGGTACATTTGGTTCAGATCAAACTAAACCAAGCAAGTGCAAAGCTGAACTTGGTGATGACATGGTAATTATTATTGAATGATTTAATAAAGTCATAAGCCAAACGGAAGATTATGATGTAATCATAAAGATGTCATAAACCAAGATTGAGTGTTATAATGATAACAATTCATAAGTCAAAATGTGAAATGAGAAGTCAAATTTAAGAATCATAAGCCAAATTGTGGATGTGATCTTCTCAATTACAATAATTCCAACGACCAAGAATGAATAACTGTTATCGTTTGATAACAAGTCATAAGCCAAATCAAATAATGATATTATAATATTAATAGGTTGTAAAAAAACTATTAAGCGTAAGCAGGTCATAAGGTAAACCAATAACGGTGTTATAATTAGAAAGGGTCATAAGCCAAATTAATTATATGTTGAGAGCGAATAGAATCAGAACTAAGAATGTCACGATATCATACTATGATGACGATTTAGTAATCGTAGCGGATAATTAATGTCGAAAAGATAACATGAGTCAAAATGTGGAGAATATTACGATCTGATGGAATCTTGAACCGAAGTTGGGAAGAGAAGAAATCGTAACTTACCTTTTTTAAATGTGAGTTTTTTGAATGTGAGTTTTTTTTGATGTAACTTAGTTTAAAGAGGTATTAGCGTTGAAACTGAAGTTTGCATGAATAAATGGTGGTTATTTTTGAAACGAAGATGAGGATGGTGTGTCGTACTGGTGGCGTATTATCCATTGGGTGAGCTGTGGAGTGTGCGTTAAAGATTGGAGTGTATCTCGAAGAGAAGCCTGAGACATTGTCTTTGTTAGTCCATCAACTATATTACGATCCGATCGTACTAGCCCAATATTGGAGATACTACTAGATTTGAAACTTTCGTGTGAAGCTGCAACTTCCAACATTAATCTCGTTTGATACGTGCGAGAGCCTTTTGAAATAACATCAGAGGAATTTCTATCTGTGAATAGGCTGAGGTTTATTTGTTGATGAGGGATGTCAGTAAGTTCTGACGTGAGGTTGTGTGCGGAATCAGACATGTCCGAAAAGGCTATGACCTCTGCAACCATAGTCGAGCGACAAAGACTCTTCACTTTGTACGACTGGAACATGATTGGTACCACCATATTATTACCGTCGGTTAGTAGAACAATATATACTAACTGGCTTGAGAGGTCCGGGTTATTGGAGAACGATGCGTCACTATAGCCAATAACTTTTAGAGAATATAAATTAAGGCTTGAGAATGAAAGTGAGAAGTCATATCGCTTTGCTTGATTTGTAGCCCAATTAAGTTGAGTTATGAAAGTAGAGGGTGAATTAGTATAAATTTGTTCTGTTACCTGTGCTAATTTTGATATTTCTAGAAGACAATCAGGCCTGGTGTGGGGAAACCCGGCCAATATCATGTTCATTGATCTGAATTCTGTAAAAGATTCGGCGTTATTAATAACTTCCGGTTGCGGTAGATAGTGTTTCTGAGTTTGGACAATGCAGTTGTTGGAGGAGAATTGGAGTCTAAAGCAGGAAAATTCACATTGGATCTATGAATGGGGATCCATATCAAAGCTCTTCTCAGTTTTGAGTGATTGATTTTGAAATTAAGGTGTACAGGCACGTAGTATGTCGTCGGCGTAGGTTCCAGAAGGCCTTTGAGTTTAGAATTTACATGTTGGTAGTGGTATGAAGGATCTGATTTTAGTTGTTTCATATTGTATTCTTCTAAATGATGATGTTGCAAGGTGCGGAACCAAAGATCTCCAGATTCTGTCAATCCGTAGATAGTTTGTAGAATTTGGAGGTACTGGTGTGGTAAAAGTTCGAGTTCGGGTATGGCTGAGTCTAAGAAGAGGTAGCGTGCGAGAGGTATGGCTGACTGCAAGTGGGCTTGCGTTACATCGAAAGTCCAGACTGGAAAACCATTTATTTCTACAAGCGCTAGAAAAAGTCAAATTGAAGAAGGTTGAAGTTTTGAGGATGACTGTCCAATGAATTTCAAAATCTTGTATTTATGACCTCCAATAACGAACCTTGCTTTATGAAATGTTGAGCCATCTATTGTATATTTTAGTGCTAATACAAACCTTCTAGGTAGAATATTAGCATTGTCTGGGCTGTTCTCTCAGAGTATCACTTTAAACGTTCCTCTCTTCACCAAGTCACAATCTCCGTTTGTCGTGCTCTTAGCATTTCGGCTGATTGGATTCTTTTATCCTTGAGAGGGATGATCTCCGTGATGAATATGTCATATGAGGTAGGATGTTATCTGAATTTAGTTAGATTGTCGCGTAATGATGAGAAGAAAGACGTTGATAACGATGTAGGTGAGATGTATGGTTGGATTTGTGTTGTTGAGAACTGGCGTTATTTCTTCTTGGGCTGATCGAAAATGTGAAGCAATTTCCATCTCTTGTCGAAGGATGCGACTTGAAAAGGTCCTAAAAAATCTCCGTCCTTTTTTTAATTCCCCTTTTGTCGAATATACCCAGCGATTCGAGTCTACGTTTTGCAATAATGATAAGATTGGTTTCAGGCGGACGTTTGGTAAAAGCCGTTAGCGAAATGTGTGAGTCTAGGGTCAGCGGATGTGCGAGTTTCGGGTCAGCGAATGTGTGAATGCGCGAAAAGGGAGAGACCACAATCTTTCAGTCAGCCCGGTCTATTGCGACTTGGACATAAAAACGAAGGTGGTGCTATACTATTAATTATGGACTATACTCGTAATCAAACTCCCAGTCTGTGGCGACTTGCTTCTTTTGACATTGCGCGTGGTCGTCCTCAGATCCTTTGTTGTGTCACCGTTAGGTAGCTCTTGAAGAGATCGGTATTTTTAGGGTACTGTATACCGTCAACAACTCCGTTATTTGTTCGAAGTCGACAAGTGGTTGGTTAATCGGATGTTATTCTTCTTTCGTTGTAGAAGGGCATTAGGACTCTTGGAACTCATCAAATACCAGAGCAGATGGAACTAAGCCACCTGGTCGGTTGTATCGTTGAGTGCTTTTACAACGAGGGCTATGATGAGGTCTAAATCTGCTTTCTGTTGATCTAGTAGGATTTTTCGTAAGGTATTTCGTATCGGCTGATGGAAGCGTTCACATATGCTGAGGCTATTATGCGCCTCGATGCCTGTACTTTCCACCATTACACCTTCGAGCGATGCAAGACGGATGAAAGATTCTCCCATATTTGAGCCTTGGTCGACTATATTACGCTTTGGCATGCCCGTGTATATAGTCTTCCAGCAGGTTATAATTGCATACCAAACTGTATTCAATATTTGCGAACAGACTGAAAAAAATGGAAACAAAGTTTGTTTCCATATTCTTCAGTCTGTTCGCTCCGAAGAAACGCGTGCCTTCATTTACTATATGTAGAATAGCGTTTTTCTTCTTTTTATCAATGATGTAAAATATGTCAATGAAGAACCTCTCGTTAAACCGCGACGAATCGGATCCGAAAGAGGCCCTAAAACGCAGCGGTATGGTGCTGACCCTTTGACAGGCGTCGCATCTTGCAGATGATTTTTAAGTCGGCATCTGATGGATGAGTCCATTTTAGGAGATTGAACAGTTTTTTTGGGACGGGATGGAAAAATTGACGATGAAGACGTTGTAGTTCACCGGTGTTGAAATTGATGTTGGAGTTCGCAACTGTTGATAGTAGAGTGGGTAAGTGGGAAAAGTTGTTACGGGATAGTGGTACGTACCATTCTTTTAAGTAGTTCGTTTGTTCATTATGTTTGAATTCCTTCCGTCTTGCCAGTTTGTTGTTAACATTGTCTATCATTAGACGTTCTGCATCCAAAACATTTAGTCCTAATAGAGGCGGTACCTCAACTTCAACAATATTGAGTTAAATTGTTATGTCACTGATGTTGGAAAGTGTTGCCAAAGAAAATTCTACAGTTCCCAACGAGGGGTATACTTGGTTGCCAATTTGAAGAAGAACCTTGAACTGGTCGTTTTTGTTTGAAATTTTGAAGTAGTTGTTTATCTTTTCTAAGGCTGTGATTCCGATGACGCTGCCAGGGGCGCCGCTGTCGACGCAGAAGGCAGGGTAGAAGTCATCTGTCGTGTCTGAATTCTTGTGGATGGTGATGTTTTCGCAGTCGTTTATGTTGCTGGGGTTGGTATTATTGGATAATGATTGAATTAAAAACGTCGAATAGTTTGTTTCTTCTTGAGTAATGATGGGAGAAGAGAAGAAATGTTCGCATAGTTGAGCTTGAATCAAGGACAAGTAGATTGGGTTGACCGTTTCTTCTTGGTCAGTTGTAGTTTTAGGTTCCGAATGAGCTTGTAGCTGGTTGTTGAAGGTGTCGACGTCATCGTCACTGAGTATGGGACAGTTATTATCTATGTTGTTTATGTTGTCGGTGTTTTTAGTCGTGTCCAATTCGCATCCTGAAATTATATCAGCCAAGATATATACAGATTTCTCACCGCTCTTCAACCTGGTATTTTTGAAGTTCTTTACTGAACCAGGTGAGCAGCGGTGATTTGGAGACAAAGAAGAAAAACCCACCGATAACATTTACGATTATAGTTATTTCGTGTGGTGTTTGTTTTAGAGTATTGGCCAGATGTTTAATGTCTGGTTTGGTCTGTTTCTGAAGTTTTTAGAATTATTCTTTCTGTTTAATTTACCATAATCGTTGGTATGGTTATAGTTGGGTTGTCTGTTGTTGAACCTGTTTCGTGATGAAGTGTTGTTTCTATCTGAATACCGGTTACCAAATCTTGACTGTGGCCGTTGCCCGTATTGGTCAAAAAGAGTCAGAGATAAAGGATCAGCTTGGGAATTCTCAATTTCCAATTTCGCGTCTTTGTCCAATGTTATGGAAAGTGCGAGATCCGTCTTAAAGAAGCGATAGGTATGTTAACCATTGATCTCATTTGATCTGGGAGTTCGTGACCAGTCAAATGAGATTACTGCGGAGCTGAGGATCTTGAGCTTGTAGGTGTCATGCCTAAACATCGACAAACATCGGGGATTAACTTTGTCGATGTAGGCACAATGTTTGGCGAGACCGTTACTTTTGTCTGAGATTTTTTTTTCTTTCATGAAAGATTTTAATCTCAGTCGGTCGAGGCTTCGTTGTGCCTCCTTCTGCCTATCAGCTGAGTCAAACTCCAGCATCATGATAGACTTAATCAGTTGAAAGTTCATCAAACTGTTGATGTTGTTGAGGAAGAATGTGTTTGTCAGTTCTTTTAACACATTGGAGAAAAACAAGGCTTTTCGGTTGTCGCTAAATTCCAATTGATTGGCGAGGAGGTTGTTTTCGCGTATCATATTGTTGATACTTTCGTCTACTTCCCCACTAAAACATCTGTCTTTGAAGGGACTCGCGATTGATTGAGTAACCAGACCTGCATTTAACTTTTGAGTTTGGTCGTAATTTTCTTCTTCGTCGTATAGGTCTTCTGATATGATATAGTTTCTTTTTCATCTTGTTTCTTCGGCTTCTGGGGTTCTTGTTGGAGTTGAGACCCCATGAGTCTAAGAGGGTCATGTAGCAGTGAGGGTGGTTGTGGCTTGGGCTGTTGGTGAGATTACCGTTGGTGTTGTATGTTCCTCAAGTTGAGTTTGTTCCTGTGTTGGTTCTGGTGAAGTGGTTATTGGTTGATTAATTTGAGTTTGGGTGATAGGCGAGTTGGGTTCTGTATTAGATGGGAGTTGTTGTGTTTGTGGTTGTATGTCTTGTCTTGTGGCGCTATTGATGATGGGGGAAATATAGGTTGGGGTGATGGGTCTCCAACTCTGTAGATTGATGGACTTTATTGTTGAATTTTGTTGCTATGTCATGTATATCGATATCTGTTCTCTCAGTCAAGCAGCCTAGCTAAATGTGAGGTTTTAGCGACCTATTTTAGGAGTCTTCTTCAATGAGCTCCAGTACTGCTGCGTTTCTGGGAATTGTCATGGAGGCCGTATAGATCCGCGATGTTGCGGATGAGTACAATGGTTGCGAGTGTCATCTTCCAGTAGTCAATGTTGAAGAAGCTGTCCTCTGGAGGAAGAGAGAATCACAAGTTGTCGAGTAGGATCTGTCTATTCTGTGGGAGTGCAATTGTGCTGTTTTCCAGGATTGGATAATCCGCCAAGAAGCTTTGTGCCACCAATCGCAATTCCGCAGGAAGTTCAGTTATTGCTCTTACTGATTCTGAGCGACATTGATAACGCTTATGGCGGGCGATGCCATCTATGCTGAAAATGTTGGTCCAGGAAGGTGGTCGCGGAATTCTGCTCGGTGAAGCAGGTTCATCCTGATCCGTCATATTGAAGAGGCGTCGGTCTGGGCTTGTATTCGGGGGGAGGGAGGGAGGGTGAGGAAGTGTGAAATGCGTTCTCTTACGTTGATTCAAGATGATGTGTTAGTAGTGTGATTTGGTTTTGTCGCTTTCGGTTCGTTTTTAATATATTGCTTTTGGTTCTTTCTAGTATGTCGCTTTCAGTTCGTGTGGTTCGGTTGTTGAGCTGAGTTTCGCTCGAATTTTTTACCTTTGATTTGATGTAGTTTGCT
>JAULBU010052237.1:0-12663 GCA_032358235.1 Odonthalia washingtoniensis | reverse complement strand
CTCCTTCTCCTTACTTTTATACTACATCATTAAACTCTGTTCAGATCGTCGTTCCCGAAGGGATATTGATATCCTCGTACTTAGAAGCCAACAACTCCGTATTTATACCGACATTTGCTAGTCCTGCTCCTGTTACATCCCTGTCTCCGACCACTCACACGATCCCGCTCGCTCCCCTTTTTCTCGCCTTATCAGACTTTACCAACCTGACCTCTGTAAGTGCATATACTTACTACTACTACCCTTTGACACCTTCCTCTACAGTACACTCAAAATCGTCACCCAACGAACCCTGCTTACTAAAATCCTCTTCAATCGCATTTCTTACTGCCTACTGTTCGTACGCCCACGAGGATTGCCAGAATCCACATCCAAGGTAATACTCGACGTATACGTGGCTGTATTTGACCAACTGACGCTTATCGTAAATCCTTACGAATACAGCAGTTTTGCCCCTACTAATGTCATTCGACACTAGAACCAGCCCGTAAAGCTAGTTATCCATAGCAGGACTTCCAGACCAACCGCCCTTCTCTCAACCGCGGGATTGAAAAAAGATAAACATACTTCTCTGACCCATCTTTATACTTTTCCTAGAATAATCTTAACTTGTATCTCTATCACTCAGAGTTAGACCCGTTTCGACACAATCTTCAAAGTAATAAATTTGGTCATTCTTGGGAGACTGGCGTCGCCGAGCGAGCTTATAGTTGAAGTTGTCTATCATATTAAATGATATGCGTCAAGAATTTCTAAACCAATCAACGGTGGAATGTTAAATTGGACAAAGTCAAGCTCTACCAGGATATTTTCGATAGCTTGTGGAGTCTCAAGCACGAAGTAAATAGTACCACGCGACGGGTAGACCTTGTCTCCAAAACGAAAATTGAATGTTGATGCTTTGAAGTTGTTCTTCTCTATGTTAAAGTGAGTGTTATTTTGATCGAGAGCTTTCCCAATAACGCTTCGTGGTGCCCCATAATCAGCACAGAAAGCCAGGAGGAATGTATCGTTTTTGACGTAGCGATGGAGATCTTAATATTGCTGCAGTCGATTACCATATTGGGATCATTAGATGGTTTATCGTATGAAGTGGAAATATTCTTGTCATCTAGGAATGTAGCTATTGGTGATGTTGTTAAAAAAAACTCATAAATGATATATGTGTCGTGATGATATTATGGTCAAGCTCATTGTTGGAGAAGTTTTCGACAGCAGCTTTTATTTCCTCTTCTTCATCTTGGGTATTGACTAGCAGTGATTAGAATGTGTCTGCCTCATTTTAACTTTAGTTAACGTCATATTGGAGATTATCTTCCGTGGAGTCAGGGTCCAGTGTGTAGAAATTACATCCCAATACTACTATGTAGTACCTAGGCTAAAATGTAGACGGATTTACCGCCGTTATTCAACCGATTGTTTACGAAGTTTTTAATACTTCCTGGTGGATATCAGCGTGAAGGGGACCAAGGGGAGAATCCACACTTGTAGCAGTTTGAACGATCGGGAAAACGACGAGATTGATAGCGGCTTTGAATTTATTGAGGTGAAGATGGATGAGGTCGAGGGTTGGTGTATTTGTTGTAACTCCTATCTTTATATGGCGTTTTTAAAACTTGTTGTTTTGGTACGAGCTTTGGCGGTTTCCAAATCATTTTGCAGGAATTTTGCCATATATTGACAATATATGGTCATGAAAGACAATTTGTTCTCCCTCTCTATTATTTTTTCTGATTTCTTTTGTAGCATATACTACATACACCTCCAACTGATCCTCTTGTAAAAAGCTGCGACTTAGGGCTGAATTCATCAGAGTACAGGAGAACACTGTATGTATAGTAGAATTCACAATTCTGCAAAAAACCATGCGATGGTATTGTATGATATATCTCAGCCTCACTTTTATCGGAATCTTCAATTGTTAATGGAATACATAAAACCTGTAGAAGGAGTATTGGGGTATCGAAAATCACTGAATAAATTAAGTGTCGAATCTGAAATAATACTGCAAATTGAGACACTTTCAGGTGTAATGCACCAGAAACGGTTTATGGGGACAAAAATCGTAGAATTGTGGGATGACCATTTCTTCTAGTTTCAAAAATAAATGTACAAATATCACCGGGCTATACTTGGAAATCATTTTAAAGATTCAGATGATGGATGCTTTCGCCGGGTGATTCCTCGATACTTGATGTGTCTGATTGATCAGACTATGACATTTGGCCTTCTTCAATCGGTTTATGCACCGAAATCCTGGTTCTTTTAATCCTCGCGGATATCTGAACCGCCATACGCTTCATATTTTCACAATTCTTAGAAGTATTACGATGCGTTAAACGTGATTTAATATTATGTAATACAATAAATTTTAACTGTTCCATTTCTCCTGGTAGTTTTGAGCACCATCGCTAAAGCTACTGGTCCGATGGTGATCCGTGATCCGATATTTCGCAACCATTTCCATTAACAGAGACCAATCATGGACACCATTGAAAATAGACGGTACCATGGACAGTTTGGGATGAATAGTTATTTGAGTGGTGCCGCCCATACGTAGATAAAATATTTTCAGAGCTATCGTTAAGTTTCTCACATTGAAATGAGATGACATCCCCGGTTCTAACATGACTCTCGGAACATCCGTTACTTATATACAAGATATTGATCCAAAGGGTTAACTTCGAGATGTCGCTAAAGATTCTTTATCTTTCAATACTGCGTTCCATAGTTTTTTGTGTGTATTTTCTATATATGTCTTGAAGTAAAGAGATTGTTCCAATATCATACTTTGCCCATTCGCTGATTAACACTATACAATAATCTTTCTTATTGCAATTTGGTGCCATGTTTTCTGATGGTTCACAATTTCCTGTGGTATAATATCCATTTCTATAAGTTGATATCGTGATCATAAATCTAATTTAGACTGGAAATGACCGAATAGTCGATGGAACGAAAAGGTTTCGGATGAAGTACGGCAATAATGCTTTTCTCATTGCAGACTGTGAAGGCAATGATGATTGATAAGTAAATGTTTTCAGCAAAACTAGAATGTGAGCTTCACGCTCACATGCTGAACTTCCCAACTACTTTGTTGAACATAGTAATGTACTGTGTTCAACACAGTAGTTGGGAAGTCCCCTTAAAAGAGCATGTACGTAGATTGTCGACATATCCGAAAACGTTTCCCATGTCATTATTGTTCTCAAACATTTTTGAAGTTGCTCGAAGATTAATTTATGTACTGGATACGCAATTTTTATGCATACATTTGAAAGGAAAATAGATGTTAACGTACCTTGTCCAAAAATATCATCACTTATGCGGTTTCCATCAAAAAGGTGTTGTTCTGAATAATTATTGAGTAGACCGTGAGCTGCTTGCAAGCCTAATTTCCATTATGTTGTTCTCGGTTTAAATCAATGTGGCCTTGTTGTTGTATATCATCAATTGAAGTTGAAACGAATTTTGATGAATTGCTCTCCCTCGTTATATTAGGGGAGTAAGTTTCAGTATGTGGTGATGTTGATGGCTGCTCCACCTTGTTGGAAGAACTCAATAGTGACATTGAGGTTTCCTTATCAATTCACCCCGCACGTGGCCTGGTTCTTCGATGATGTTTAGATGGCTGCATTTTTGTAAAGGGCTCGAAAATGGTTGCATTTAAATAATAATTCTTAAGCGGTGTTTGGTCTTTGTCGCTTGAAAAGCACATACCATCTCAGAAAAATTCAAATACAGCAATAAAAACTTATATACGATCAAAACTTGCACAATGAAAGTTATTTGCATTACTAATACATGTATATGAAATTCGCACACAAGTTTCGTCCGGTAATAATACGACCATCGTAGTCGTCTTTCAATTTACTGAACCTTTCTTTACCTCGTCTACCAAATATCATTATTTTCTCCAACAATGTAAAATTCATCAGAAACACAATATGACCAGCGTTTTTGCCTTCAAGTTAACGTCCCCTACATCTACATGTAATTAACTTGCAATGTTTTTTCTCGTAACTCTAATGAGGTGACGTTTCAGGCTTTTCGAAAATTACAGTCATGTATATATTACCTACTTAAAACCCAGCATCACGCGTGCGAATGTACATTCGCTCATAAGCTGCAGTCATGAACAGATGAGATGGAAATCCTTTGAAATTAGGGTCTGTATATGGAATCAATTTACCAATGTCACGAAGTCCTAATGCACTTAAAATCACATTCACGACAGTAATAGCCTGCACCACAATCTGAATTGCATGTACAGCTTCTGTCTTGAGATAGTGTTACTCCTCCTATAATTAATAGTAGCCCTGGTTCTGAAGGATGCAGATCTAAACCATGAACAATACGAAATAGGAGATTTGATGATGACGTTGACACTGAGGGGATTGGATTTATTGATGTGGATGGTGCTGTTGTTTTTCACATTGTTTGTCTAAAATTGTAGGAGGTAAACGAAATATTGGTGATGAAGAGATTGAAAGTATGAGAGATTTGGTTGATGCTGATTTTAAGAGGCAGAGGGCACGTGAAAAAATCTCAACAGATGACTGAAATCAGCGTAACGTTCTAAGAAGTTGATGTAGAATCAAAATATGTACGTATAATCCAACTACCAAAATTTTTACAAATATTTTGATGAGCTTGTGTTGATAATTCTTGAAAACCAATAATAGCATATCTTCTTTCACAGTCAATAACGAAAGACGAATTCTGTGCTCGAGCAGCAGTTTGACGATATCAAGCTGAAATTGTTATCGGGCGTCTATTCCATGATCTGAAATGACGTTGAGGTTGAGGAAGAGGGGAAAAATACAAATGTTCAGGAGGAGAGGATGGTGACCCAATTTCATAAAATATACATGTAAAAAAATTATAAATACAGGTGCACTAAATTAATATTAATATTTATTTGTACGTGTACCAGGTCAGGTGAACGAAATTTTATTTCTCGCTTCCAATTTCTCCCCTTCTCCATTCCTCCGCCCACCGAACCTCTCTTCTCTTGCTTCCACGTTCCACCCATCTCCCAACTACCATCATGGACATCTACAACAACCCAACTCTCCAAGCATCATCGGTGACATCTACACCACCTCCGACAACCGCAAACTCTCCAATCCTCGCAATCCACAGATCAGTTGATGTCACCGTCAACAATGACTCCAAACCCACTACTAACAGCAACTTCACCACCTTAAACGTAACCACGGATGTGAGAGCCAACCTCGACGAACAAAAATCCCCCTCGAAATGATGTCCATATCATGGATGTGTACCCTGTCGATCATCCAGAACAAACCGTTGCTGTCGATGACAACAGGGGAGAGTAACAACGATCAGGACATTCACCGAGACAAAATCCAATTTCCCCCGCTAAGCAGAAAAAGGACTCCACAGCAGCAATAGCACATTGCGGAGTCCCTTTCTTCTACAATAAGCTCCAATAACCAATAGAAACAACCATCCGCTACGCAAGCACCGTCGGGGGAGGATAATCGCGATACCCAATTCACCTTCGTATGGAGAAAGTATAATGTCACCACTGATCAAAGGGTGGATTTCCCCTATCATGTTTTCGGTGGTTATAAGTGGCGTCTGCTCATTTTCCCAATTGGTAATCATACCTAAAGCCATGAATGTTCTGTTTGAATTTATCTGATTGGGGATTCCTTGCTCCATTCACGTTATTACAACCAAACAGTTATTCTGATGACGAGATGAAAGTTGACATTATGGTTAAGATTAGACTACAGGAACAATCTGTGGATCCTTCTTTTGCAAACTCTCAGCAAAGGGATTCTCGGGAGGATACTGGCCTTGTTGGTTTCAAGAATAAAGGTGCAACATGTTACATGAATTATTTGTTACAGACTTTATATATGCTGAGTTCTTTTAGGAAATCAGTGTATAAAATTCCATTCCAGAGGATGGTAATGATATTTCAGGTTCGTAACAGTCATACGCACTGAAAATCGTTTTTATGAACTTCATATTTCTCCCACTGTTGTGAAGACAAAGAAACTTACGGAGTCAATTGGATGGGATAATACGGATGAATGTAGACAGAATGATTTAGAATAGTTGAAGATTCTCTAAGATGAACTTTACAAGAAAATGAAGAATGTCTCTCCTGATCAGCCCAATTCCTTGTCTACATTATGCCAAGGAAAACTATTGGATTATACTGAATTTGAATGTGTAAATGCTTCCTTCAAATCACCAAGAGAAGAAGAATTTTCTGATATTTCTTTGAATGTGAAACAGTGTCGAAATATTTACGAGTCGATCTAAAAGTACGTGGATATGGATATGATGGATGGAGATAACAAGTACCGTTTTTAAAGATACGAATAATTGCAGACTGCTCGCAAAGGTGCGAAATCTTTGAAGCTCCCCCTGTGTTCCAACTTCATCTGAAACGTTTTGAATATGATACGACTCGTGATTCAATGGTGAAAATCAATGGACCGTTATGAGTTTAATACAGAGATTCACCTTTGTTTCTTTGTTGATAACTCGGAGAGTGATGATATTTTCGTGCAACATTCTCTTTTGGTTCACATTGTAGATGTGAATGGTGGACATTATCATGGATGTATTAGTCCTGAGATCAATACCAGTGATGATGAAACTAAGAAACAGTATCGATGGTATAAATTCAACACGAAACTGTAACTAGTGCTTACGAGGAGGGTCCAGTTCAGGAGCCTCCTCATTCAGGAAAACTTTGGTGTCGTCGGGGACATAAATTATAAAAAACGTGGTATTGATGATGATTTGGGAAATGGTGGAATAAATAGACAAACGAATCCACCGAGCGAAATTCCGATCCGCGGTCGTAACCACCAACCTCGACGTTACTCGAATGAGCACATGTTGAAATATTTGTAAAAGACTGATGTACATTTCATATGGACTCAACCAAATGATGATGATGTTCCCTATGTACTGGTGGTACGTATTCAAAAGGCACGTGAGGAGAAAAACAACGAAAACGCGATAATACGGAACAAAATTTATATATGAATGCTACGATTGCGACTGATTGTGATATGAAGAAACATCATGTAACTCATCTTGTGAATTGGATTAAGTTCTACCGTTTACCAGTAAAACATGCTACTCAACTTGGCGAATTGAAACTCTTTCTTCAGAATGAAGGGATGATTCGAGATGCTCGTAAAGTTAGAATTTCGTTTTATTAATTAAAATCATAAACCAAAAAAGTTCAACTCATGAAATTCATATCAGTATATCAAATTAAGATCACAATTTTCATTTTGCCGCAAAAAAAGGAACACGGAATATACACCAGCCAGTACGTTTTCCATTATGTTAAAACAGCAACAATTTTTGATTGAAGGGTTCATAAAACTTGACAAAACGTGTGAAATGTGATCAACAAAACGACATTCCGCGAGATCTTCATCCTTTCGTCGTCAATCGACTATACTAAAGCCATCCTGTTCTGTTTTTACAGTCATGCCGCTTGAAAAACTTCGGTCATCAAAGATTGCATCACTGATACAAAATAATGATAGGCTACCGAAAATTATGGAGCAGATATTAGTTCTTTGGGATGTTTTTCCGGTCATGTGTAGTGGAAGGCTGACGTTCTTGAAGTTACGACATCGGCAGTTACGCAGTCAGCAACGGAAGCATTTTTGGAAACTGATTTTATTCGCTATGTTAAATGTTGTTCTCACCCAGCAGTAGGTACTGAAGTGTAATTTTTACAACCCAAGGAGGGTGTGAAGATTTTACTAGCCAAGTGCTCATTCCCTGACTCTACTCCTATACCTACACCTTGGAGATTTCAGGGAGAGGTTGTACCTCCTTGGATTCAATTCGCTTTGAAAATGTCTGATAAACGTTTAAGTGCCATATATGATTTCTACCCCAAATCTGGCAGGCAACAACACCGAGTCAAGCATACCCACGAAACAACGACACACCAGTCATCACCACCAGACATAGACTCTACGGTAAACTCCAATCCCCAAAAATTCAATACTGTAGGAAAACCATTTTCCAAGTGAAATGATTTTGTATCGCAATGTATGTTAAACACCGCAATCCTTCAACGAAGATTACATCCCATGAATTTATCCCTCCCGTCATCATCATCATCATCATCATCATCATCATCGTCTCATTTACAATATTTTTTAATTTAAAACATTCGATCTAACCTTTTAACCAAATTAGTTGCACCTATTCGTCTATGCAACGAGTGGAAATCTGAATGATAATATTATGAAAATTGTAGTTTGTCCATGATAACTAGATGTTCACTTCAATGTTTTAGTGACATTTCAAGCTCTGTGAACACTAAGTTCAACACTTATGAACTACAACTGTTTCATTCAATCCCTAATTAGACAGATTTTTGCACACTTCAAAGGCAACAGTTGAGTTGAAAATAAGGTTTCCAAATTTTGGCACGGTTTGCACATGGCTCGGATTCCGGGACGGAAGAGACAAATAAGGAATTAAAACAAAGGAAAGCCAGGATATGAATATATTTTACCTTCACATGCCTGTTTTTGTACTACAATCAATATCTGTAATGAAAGTTATGACTGTTTTCTACCTGATAGAAGTTTAATCAAGGAACAAGTCCAAATAATTTCTCGTAAATCTATTAAAATTAATCAGACAGCAAAATCACAAACAAATAACACGTTATGTCGATAGTACTTTTTAAAAAATTCTCCGTGACTTTGACGTTGCCCAGGGTCGATTTTTATCTACTTGGAAGGAGGGCGTGCAACAGTTTACTATTGCTGTCCCCGGTTGTTTATCCGGACAAAACTACACATCATGGAACATAGTAGCGATCATGATAACATTTATCTCTCTTCATCTTTAACATTGACATGCCGTCCTTTCTCCGGTCATTCACCAAGATGGACATCAGATGCTATAGATAACAATAGAATCATCTTAGGAGGTGTTGAATTGTATCCTTCGGCCATCCTGTGTTTTGGACCTCATATATGTTCACAAGTACTAACTCTCCTTTCTTTACCACAGCTATTCTTTTGATACAAAGAAAAATTATTTCCTGAGCCTTCTGCATTTGAATACAGCGTTCGGTAATTATTTGTAACTTAAATAACAGGCATTTATTGCTATATTCATATAATATAGGTGAAGTATGTATATGTAGTACATACTTCAAACTTATACTTATCTTTAGTTATACAAATTTATCGCATTATAAGAAAAGAAAATTAACTTCTTTTTCCGTTTGAACGCCTTTTTATACATATTTCTCATTACAAATACGCATAAAAAGGTATTACATTTGCTTGCGCATTTGAATGAACGTACAGTTATATTTTCATCTTTTGACACCGCACTCCGCAACAGCATTATATCTTCATGGAGATAAAAGTAACGCAGCCAAGTTTCTTAAAGAAAGTGATATAGATAGATATGGTAATGCGCATATAGTATAGTATTTTTCTTTTCCCTTCATTTACACCGAACTTAACAAAGAAACACCTACATAGAAATTTAAGTAAAGCAGCCAATTTATATATTCTTAATATAAAAGAAGTATTTATACATACATATACATGAACATGGAGAACGATAAAAAAATCAAAAAAATTATTGTCTCCCTATGAAGGAATAAAAATGTTCAGAAACTGGATCATTTCTGTTGCAAATCCGGATCATTTTTAACACTTCATACTACATTTAAAACGCAACTACACATACATAAAAGTAAAGCAGCCAAGTTACATTTTTATAACTTTAAAAAAATCATTACCACTTCCAGGAATTGCGTTATACGGTACAGTATCAATTCTATAATTACGCACGGTACAAAATTAAACATGTCTAGTAATAAATTTCCAAAAGTTCTATTTCTTATAAAATTGACACTGTATAGTATCATTTCTATAACTAATTCTAAAAATCGACCACGCAGTGACGTTGTTATAACAACGTAGCGAGAACAATCTTAACCTTGAATCTAAATACTTTTCAAATCTGACAATCTCCTCAACAACTTTTCGAGGAGATTATCGGCTTGGCTTGCTCGGCGCGCGTAAACAGTTTCTATTAATGGTTCCCATAACATTTCAAACAATTGCATTGAATCATAGAAGACGTACAGTGTGAATATGTTGGAAAGGAGGGCATGGTTGCATTGTTTTGCTAGTGCAGTGTCTATTACGTCGTATGAATCCATACGTTTGCGAAACGTTCGTGTGAATGAGATGAAACGATGTTGATCTGAGAAGTAAGTGGAGGGAAAAGATGATGTGACGAAGGAGGAAAGAAGATGCCTGATGATGGTGAAGTTGAGAAACCCAACCATAAAGAAGGAATATAGGATAAGAAGAAAGAACGACGAAATCAGTACCGTGATTTTGAAAAGGGAAAAAGGTTGCGATACCAGAAAACAAAATAAAACACTAATGATGACGATCATTACAAGCGATGTCTATAGGGGAATGAGGAATGGAGGCATAGTGACTACGGGCACAACTGTATTCATACCACAGGAAAGGATGGTAGATTATAACATGCAACGGAGAGAGTGGCATAACGCAAAGGACATAATACATAATACATAATAGACGGATGTATCTGAAACATACAGCGGGTCATCATGATGGTTGTTCGCGGGATGATATTGATTACTGATGAAAGTGCGAAGAGGGCGATAAACCAAGAACAGTGATACCTAAAAACAACAGTAACACGTTGGAAAAGAAAAACGCCGTATACGTATACAGAAAGAAGCCTACTAGCATGTCAACATCTTCATCTGTGTTTCGGGAACTGAATGCCTACATTCTAGAAGCTTCGTTTTGCGGTGGATGTGACACCTATTAGGCCATGCGAATTACGGGGGTCCGTGTTGGTTACATACCGAAAACTACAGTGTTTGCATGGTTACAGATGATAACTGAAGGAAATATCTACACAATTTGAAGATAAAATATACGGGGCATTAACTTTGGCATACAGATACTGTATGTTTCAATTTATGGGGCATGGAAATTTTATTTCAGCCATGGGTACTGGCAGCTCGCACTGGATAAGAATTCGCAGAACTGCCAGTTCTTTATAACTTCAGACGGCGTGTATAATCTAACCCGCGTGCTCCATGGAACTGGGTCGCAAACATACAAGCGAGCGTGCAGGCGAACTTGGGCGAACTGGAGAACCCTATGATAGTATGGCTAGACGATCTTTTAATGTACACCGGAACGGAGAAGGATCTTCTATACAAGTTAGATATGTTCTTTCTGACATGCCGCGAATACAAAATGAAACTTCTGCCTGATAAATGCCAACTCATGGCAAAGTCGGTGTTGTAGTGTGGAATAGTAATCAGTGAGAGGGGCGTCCGTTTTGACGCATGAAGATCCGCGGGGCTAAGAGAGATGGAGGTACCAAGAGCAGGATATGAACTGTAACAGTTTGTATGTGTCCTTTTTTGGATGTTTACCGCAATCCCATTGTTCTCTGCGAAGATTGCACCCCTCCAAATGATTCTCGAAAAGTTATACTAAAAATACAAATGCAAGCGGACGAAGAAGGCCGCCAAAAAATTAAACTTGTTCTACATTTGTTGGGGTAAATATCACACGGATGCGTTCAGCCATTGTCAGAAAGCCTTGGAAAATACAGTGACACTTTCCCACACGGACCCGACCAAGTGCCTATGTCTAGGAACTGATGCTTCGCTCTTCTCTTGGTTAGAAATTATCACGCAAGTCCGCAAAAAATTATATGGAAAAATTCCGTGCCGATCGGCAACATGAACCGTTATAGTTCCTATCTGGTAAATTCTCGGGTGATCAAGAACGCTGATCGATATTTGAGAAAGAAGCATATTCCATTGTCATCGTGTGTGAAACAATGATCTGGTTGTTGCAACGTTTGGATGGTTTTCGCTGTTCACCGATCATAATAACCTTGTGTACATCTTAAACCCATACGAGCCAACTCAGGCATCGCGTTACGCACTGCGTCCACATTTCTTCGATAGTCACTGAAGCTGGCCTCGTACTAATACGTCATAGAGCATGTGACGGGCTAGGAGAATGTATGGACGGGCATAAAGACAATCTGGGCGGCATGCGCATTAATCTTTGAGACGACGCGAATATAGAAGCTGTTCATTGCAGCGATCGCAACGTTTCAAAGGAAGAGTTAGGTTGGTCAGATAACGAAAGCATAAAACGAAGTCAGTTGGTGCATGCAAAGGACAGACCAAAACATTGGACTATTTCATAAAACAGAACTTACTGAGACTATCAGGGACGTTCATGGATACCTGAAGCGGACACTGACCTGAAACCATGTCTTTGCATAGTCTCACATATGGGAACTGTGGGGTACCGTGGAGTGCAGACGACATTAGAAGACATGGATGAGGTAGTCTCATGGTCCATGATAAGGAAAGACCTAGCAGTCTTCTCTAAATCTGTACACACTGCGTGGTATAGAAAGGTGGCTACCGCACTCCACGCCAGTGGGGAGAAGCCTTGCACGCTGATAAACCAAATTACCGCCTTACAGTTTGATTTCAATTTTATGGGCGAGGCGGAGGCAGGAGAAAAAGACATTTTTCCAATAAAAGATGATTTGTTTAACTACGTATGGTTACCCCAAACAGTA